>JAOBRB020702084.1:0-16933 GCA_027575285.2 Zoanthus pulchellus | reverse complement strand
TCATCAACTGAAAACACGATCCCTGGGCACTACACAACGTGGGATGTTTCCATGGCAATGCCTTATATGGATTAGAGGAAGCCAATTGATTGTTTTGATACAAAAAATTGTTCAAAATGGTAAAACCTCCCAGTAGTCAGAGGGTTAAATAAAAAGCTTCTAAATACTGTATGCTTTGATGATCATTTTCGATTGAAAAAGTATTACATTTTATTCATTATTTTTGCAATCTACTAGAAACTGTGGACCTTTATGACCATTGGGGGTTGCATGTGCAACAAGTGCAACCCCTTGCATTGATGCTTCAGGTTTTATGAAATGGCATAAATTGCAATTTATTTTAGATTTTCTTGTTTTTATGAGCAAAAAAGTGAGGGTTAGCTGTCTTTATGTCCTGGATTCACGTTTCGTATGTTCTCTGCATGGTTTCAATACAAAACCAGTTACTATAATCTATTGTTTAACTAAGTTGTAGACATGTACTGTAAGGCAAATAAATGAGACATTTCAAAACATACCTTAAAACTTAGCCTGGATATTGAATAGTCCAGACCAGTAACTCTCTTTAGATTATTATCATGACATACAACAACCTGTTGAACAAAGAAAACCTCATTTAGGCTCATACACATTAATAACATGTAGATGAACAAAATGTGATATTTGTATCACATAATACTGCAATCATAGTTCAATAAACTAACTTCAAGAAATATCTTTAGCTTAGTAAGTTGACACAAGCTTGTTTTTCTCAGAAAGAAAACTTCTGAGTCCCTAATAAAAGGCATTGGTGGAAGGCATTTGAGGAAGGCATTGGAGTTTGAAGTGAATTAAAGAAAAAGCGAGGACAACTGAGGAAGACATGGAGATCGCAGGTGGAGGAGAGTAGGAGTGTTGGTTTAAATAAGGATGATGTAATGAATTGAGCGAGATGGAGAGTGGGAGAGATTGCTGGCAGAGTGGGGTAAATCCGGCCACTCTCGTTTACAGGGATAAAACTGGATCAAAACTGGATTGACTTGACTTGACCCTAATGAGAATTCAGTTTAATGTTCCAACATAATGAACATTCAAGTGACAATTAAGCAAGATATGAAAACCGGGATGATCGAGCGCAGTAGTAAATGACAAATTCTCTGACCACAACCCTCAGCGGCTAAGAGGGAATAGGAACTGCAGTCTAGTACTTAAGTAATTGTTGAGTCTCAAGTGATCCAAAGCGTTTTTTTTTTGTATTGGGTAAACCATAAGCAAATATTAGTAAAGGTAACATTATTCTTAATGCCACACTTGATATTATTATATACTGCACAGGCTCTTGTCAAAGGTGAATATTATTACAGTAACAAGATTATTTTAAAAGCTGTTTGATTTTTCTTTGTATACAGTATGTTGCGGTTCAATTTTTGAAATTGGCTTAATTTTATTTCTAAACTAGTTCAATATGGTTCATTTTTTTTCAAACCAGCTTAATTTTTTTTAAACTGGTTCATTTTTTTTCAAACCAGTTTAATTTTTTTTTGAATTGGTTCATTTTTTTTTCAAACCAGTTATATTTCCCAAACTAATTTTAATTTTTAAAAATCCCTAACCCTACATCTACTACACCACTCACTCCCCACCCACCCACTGACCACCCGCCCACCCACTGACCACTTCCTTCCTACCTTTACTTCTTTTTACTTCTAAAACCACTTTCTACTTATCTCTTCTTTTCTACTCTTAATTTTTCCTCTATATTTTTTCTTTTATTTTCCTTTTTTCTCTTTTTTTTCTTACAGTACTATCTTATACCTCTTTCTTTTTTCTTTCTTTTTTTATTTCAGAATATCCCAAGATGTGAACTACTGATTTTTGGATTTGTTTGGATCTTTAACCCTGCTTCATCCCCACTTGAACACACAAGCAACCGCTGCTAGCATAACTGTCCAGTTTTTCTAGGTATCACTAGTAATTATTGCTCTGAGACTTATAAATGAGAAAAATTATCTGGTTTGAAAACAACTAACTGGTTTAAAAAAAATTGAACCAAAAAAAAATTTAAACCACGACATATTATGTACATTGAACCAGTTTTCTTATCTTGCAGTAAGTTAGAACTATGCTCCACAATTCTGAGACCAATAGCTAGTGACAGATGCAGTACTGTAGGACTATAAATCCAAACATAACCTAAACTCACAAGGCAGTAGTTCAATTCTTGGAGTGTTTCAAATTTAAAAAAGAAAAAAAAAGAGAAAGAAGTGTTGCAGTGTAAGATGGTGTACAGTAAGAAATGCAGAACGAAAGGGGAAAGAAAATAGAAAAGAAAAGAGGTATGTATTACTAAGTAGAAATAGTGGGTGGGGTAGTTAGTGGAATATATAAGAAAGAAATTCCCAATTTTTTTTCTATGTACACCCCAAATTTAAAATATAAGCCTTTTCCAGACAGCTAATAAAAAACCCAAAATACAAAAATTAAACAAGTTTAAAAAATCTCAACTTGTTAGACATTTTCAAATGAATTTACAGTACTGTAAATAGCAAATTTAAACCACAACAATTATAGATACTGTATTTTGCTTCCACTTTGGAGCATTAAGAAACTGTTAAGTATTTTCAAAGTTGGACTAATTTCTCTTTTCCATCATAGTTCTGGACATGTCATACTATTCATTCAAAGAGAAAGTAATACAGAAAATAATCCTTTAAAACTTCCTTTCAATAATAATCTCATTTTCAACAAAAATTAAAAACGAAAGAGCTTTTAACTAACAAAGAATTACTAATTAAACGTAATGCATCAACCTGATTATCTGCTGATAACTGTACATCAAGTTCCAACATATCTGTTCCTGCTTCCACTGCACTGAAACATAACAGTACTGATTTGATATCCAGTAGTTTTAGTTACTAAGCAACTAACATAGCTCTCAATGCTCTTGCATTTGGCAGGAGTTTCAAGATTTTCAACCCTTTCTCATGGTCTCTCACATAATAGCTTGAATCTCTTTCTTTTTTAAGATTTTTAACCTTGCAGGCAGAATTGTCAAAAGTTGTGTAAGGCAAAAATCACTGTTTGTATTTTCACAAAAATCCAGTCAATTAAAACACCATATTAAATAAACAAATATAATATCAACGAAGACGATTTCTTGTCACTGTCTAGTCTTTCTACTTTTGCTTTGGTGGAAAAACTTGTTAATCTTTTGTCAGCCAACATGGATTGGCTAGCTTGCAAAACAAGGGAACTCTTACAGGCAGTGCCTACCCCTTCCCCAACCCTTCAGCGATGAAAAACTTAGCAAAGATTGCCACAGTGAGCTGTAACCACATCCATTCCATTAATTCCACAAAGTCATTTGTGAGGAAAGCTCTCCTTTTATGGTTGTACAGTACTTCTTATATCACCTATAATCTCAAGATTTTAAAATATAAATTTTAAGTTGGCAAGTCTAAAAGCTATGTCAGCCACCACTTAAATGAATATTTTAAGGATAACTGAAATTCTATGGATGGAAGTCTTTGACTCCCCTTGGATTGGACACTAACCCATCATAGCTTAACTCCCAACAGGTGGTAGTAACTCAATCGTTTACATACATATAGGAAGAAAATAAGAGAAAAATGACATATAATATAGCTCTTGGCAGGAATCAAACCATACATCTTCGGTTTACTAGTCCGACATGTTAACCACTACATCACAAGGACCAACCATGCTGGTAACGCATCCCAACAATGATATGTAGATGGTGACTGTAGGGGTTCCCAGGGCATTATTTTTCTCTAGTGGTAAGTTGCACATCATAAATTATAGGTATGCATATATGATCTAATGTGTAGATTAATGTGATGGAAATACCCTCTGGTAGGATGGAAAGTCGAGTTTAGTTTGGAGAAAAAGAAGACTGCACAAAATTTGAGCCTTGACAAAAAGGTGTAAAAGAGGTGGTTTGCTAATCACCCATTTTCACTGCAAAAGGCTGAATTGCAGAGGGCACAGCTCAACAAGGTTGAACTAAAGGAGTGTTCCTGACATCTAGGCACTCGGCCCCAGAACATGGTCCATATAATTTTCAACCTTGGAGCACATCTCCACAGCCAGATTTATAAGCTGGGAGTGGATTTTGATGGGTAAAAAAAAACAGAGTACACAGAAAATAACCTTCGGAGTAAGATTGAGAACAACAAAACTCAGCCCATGTACAGAGCCCAGGAATGAATCCCAGGTCATTGAGGTGAAGGTGCGAGTGATGACTGCAATGCCAAACCTGACTCCCCAAAGCCAAGGATTGAACAGGGAACCTTGTTGCTAAAAGACAGAGATCTTGCCAACCATGACAGTTGGCTAGTATAGCAGGCACACGAACCATAAAATATAAAATTGGTATTTCATACAACTTAAAATAAGTTTCTAAATTAAGTATGGTAAAATAGGAGCTGATAGCAATGCTGCACTGAGTATCATTAATCAACTTTAGACCATCAAGGATTCCCATTAATGTACTGCAACCATAAGAGAAAAAAAATTATTTGATGCATATAATCTGAAAAGGACAAAACGTCCAGGATTTGAACAACACATGGTAAACTGCAAGTTAATATCAAAAAATACTTTAATAGCAAGATTTTTTTTTTCATTTATTCTGCCTGCACTAAAATATTTAAGCAGCATTGCAGCAGTAATTCTAAAAAAGTACAATAATGCCTTTATTTTGTAAGCCTTTTATGTCACTGTCTCATATTAATAGGAAGGTAATATTTTATTTCTGTATTGTCAATAGTTAATCTAACTAGGACATATTAAAAAGATGACTTATATCAGATATTTAAGTTTTGAACCCAGCTCCTAAGGAAGCCCAGCACCTATGTATGGCTCACTCACTGTTTGTAAGCTGTCATGGTGTTCTCAAGATTTTCTGCAGCCCCTAATAAAAAAGAAAAGTTTACCCTGTTAGCTGATATCAAATGTTTAAGATTGAGATGGTATTGTATCATTTAATTTAGGAACAACTAAAAGTAAACATCTGCCAACCTTACGTAAAAACATTTTCACATTTGTAGGTTTATAGTACAAAGAGATCTGAAAATTAGGAGAGATAGACAGCATTTAAGAATTACAACCCAATGTCCACACCCAAGCCAACAGAACTTTGCAATGCTTGTACGAGTTAGTTAAAACTTAAAAAAAGAAATAATTGTATGGCCCAAATAGAAAAAGTAGCTCTTGGGCATCCAACCTCGACTTTATGCAAACCTTTATTGATTTTTTTTTTATAATTACAGAATTTTTTTGTTTTTGAACACTCACTGCAACAATTTTTAATACAAGTTTAGAGCCCAAATTTTAACCTTTTCATATCATTTCAGCTGTTTCAATTACATGTCTACATTTAGTTTGTAATTGGCTCAAAAATGTTTTCTCTATAGCATTCTTATCAAAGAAGACATGAAAGTCTAAACATTTTTACAGATTATTGGGCAAAGGCAGCACCTTCTCCTCAACTATTTTCAGAAGCTGAGTGCTGGTCTACTAGGGCATCAAACCCGACCCTCCCTAACAATAAACTGCAACTTACCAATTAGGTTAACCAGGTGCTGGTAAATGTTATTATTTTTTAAGCATTAGAGCACAATTTTCTATGACTTTATCGGCTAAATAGAGCACGCGTGATGTTGGGAGAGACACGAGAACATTTCGAGTGTCTCTCCAAACATCATAAGTGCTCTATTTCGCCTAAAAGTCATAAAAAGTTGTGCTCTAATGCTTTTATGATATAGCAAAACAAGCAAGCCAAAACCATGACTTTATCATTGTAATAAAGCATAGATTTGAACCAACAAGAGTGTGCGTTATATCGTAGTTATATTATAAAGCATAATAGAGGACTTATGACAGGTCACTTATAACATTTAGGCCTAGCTAGTCTCGCTCGACTAACTACTGTTAAGAATAAGTTTAAACCAGATAGGAAACAAGTTTCACTGAACAAAAAATATCCTTAAAAACTAAAAAAACATCCTTAAAAACTAAAATCCTTAAAAACTTAAGAACCATTGGCTGAACAGAAAAATACTATATGTATTTCATATGTCATGTAAACTAACAGCTGATAGAAGATATTGCTTCCTTTTTAATTTATTTTGGCACCGACAAGTACTTTAAAAGATCAAAGTCCAAAAATGCAAGGCGGCAAAAGAAACTATTTCAAAGAGTTCTCTTTTCGCTAGTATAAAGTTCTCTGCAATATCTAAACTGAATGAATATATTATATTATCCACACTGTTAATTTAGCCCTTGAATCAAACGACAATCTTTAGAAGCTAAAAACAAAACGCATCGCGTTTCAAAATTTGTTCTTTGTTTCACCTCTCAATTGAATTGTCTCAAAATGTGTTTTACTTTTTTAGAGTTGACTGCAGAAAATTAACATTAGATTTATTACTCGATAAAATTGAATCGATTTAGCGACTTACAGGAATTTTACATAATCCTGTATTAGAACTTGAAAATGTCTTTATATTCAAGTAACAAAGAACAAGAAATATCCCGAAAAAGAGTGCAAGTTTTCAAAAATAAAATTGTCATTAATTAAACAAAATTAATAAAACTAAATGAAGAATTCAAAAGATATAAAAAGAATAATACATAGGCCTAAAATTGGAAGTATAAGTAAAGTCATAGTTCTTCATTTTTAGGATTTGAAAAGAATTTAAACATTAAACCGCACCGAACACGTTTTTCCCTTTTGGAATATGTCAGCTCAGTGTTGGAGATGAACAGCGTCCTACGGATCAAACTTACCACCTCGATGACTAATGTGGCTGCAACGATGAAACCTTGACTTTTTCTTCCGATGCAAAAGTTGTGGGAATCGTAGGAAAACCAGCGAGCTAACAATATAGCTGCCAAATATTGAAAGCGGCAAAATTACTCCAAGCATCTTTCTCTATTTACAAAGAAACCTGCGTAAATGCCGGTGTAATAGACGGGATTGTAACCAAGCCTTTCCAGAACAGCCATGGTAAAATAGAAAAAGCCCTACCCTGGGTACCAGAGGGTTCCTCTCGGCCGGGGGGGTACTCACCCAGGTACTAGCCCATAACTTTAATGGAAACTGCACGTGTTCAAAGTATACATAAATTTTCCCAATGAGGGACGAAAAATTCCATAACATATTCAAAGAATGGAAAGGCAACTGTCTTTTCCTTCAGTTACTCGCCGCCATTTCTTTTTGCGTACGCAAACACGTCGAATTCTCGGCCCCTGGGAAAAGGCATGAGAAGACATCGCATTGTATTATATAAAAACGCAATTTCCATTTTCAGTGAATGTTTCGAGGGAATCTTAACACTACAGAAATTTCCGTTTTTTATACTTTTGTGGTATAGTACTTAGATAATTACTCTGAAATAATAACCGGTTCCTAGTTATGAGATCTGGGAATTCAAAACAAAAATATTAATATCCCGTCCACACTACACCGTTTTCAAACGAAAACGGACCTGTTTTTGTTCTGGATATGGCTATCGTCCACACTACAACACCGAAAACGATGACCGAAAACGGTTCAATCTGAAAACGCTCTCCAGAGTGGAATGATTTGAAAACGATACTGTTTGAAAACGAAGTTTTCTTAGTACATAGTGTGGAGGGCAAAAAAACGTGTTATTTGAAAACGATGACGTCACCACAACAACTGGACGTGGACTGGGCTTCAGTCTACTCAAGTGTGAAGGTATTTCAGTACGAATGCGCGTTGTAGGGTGGACGGGCGAAAACGCTGCGAAGACGATAACTGTGGTCGCAAGTCTTTTTGAAAACGGAACAAAAGAGTTCCCTTTTCGTTTGCAAACGGTGTAGTGTGGACGAAGCCTAAGAATTGTTCCCCTCGAATAAATTTAGCACTCGAGAATATTCTGTGCGTACCAAGTGAGACAGTTATCAATAAACGGCTCCCGAACAATTTTACAGAAATTTGATCTTGCCAAAAATATAGACTAAAGAAGCGGATTAACAATTTCAACGTTTGAGGGTGACGTGTCTTAGAAATGTTGTGAATGATAGAAAAGCGCAAAAATATCATTGCACTGATACTCTTTTATATAAAAGGTCACCGACCTTGTGCTTACTTCAATGCCGCTCTGTTACTTGTATACACAACATTCTTAGATATTCTACATGATTGCTAATTTAACTGTCACCAGTAATTCTTCAACATTTTATATGTCCCCGCCGGGGGCAGACTCTCTGTCGACACGCATCTGAGATAAAAATCTATCGCCGTTTTCGAGTCGTATACGCATTCGTGATGTAAAGTATCATTTTACTCGCTGTTGACATTTCTACAGGCTACAGTTGTAACCACGACCATGAGGAAAGTGTTTATTTTATACAGTCCTTTGTCGGTCTTTAAGTTGAAAAAAAGTTCAAGCAAATTATATGGAATTGTGTGATTTGATTTTCAGCAAAACAACTTTTTATTTGTCTTTCCGTCTTCCTGTGTCGTTGTGAAAAGCAATAAAAGTGACTCGACGGCACTTTGCCATCGAGATTCGTCGATCGCAGGGACAATGAAATTATGAATACTATAACGACCAACTGCACTCTTTTTATCTCTCGGCTCTCCTTCTTTTATAAATTATGGAAAAGCTTTTTTAGGGTCAGCTCAGTTTCCTCTTATTCTATTATTTTAAATTACAGTTATATTAGTTTTTATTATGAAGTTTTATTATGAAATCACTTGATCAGTAGTACCTAAGTAGTAATGACTGCTTGACAATAGCTAAGAAAGTTTAAAATAAATAAATTTAATCAGTGTTCACAAGTTCATATTTTAATGTTATCCTTTTCAATAAGTTTGGATCTAGTTATAACCGACTGGAAACCTGAAGATGACTTAGAAGTCGAAAACGTTTGTTTTTAAATTTTTAAAATTTTTTCAAACTTTTTACCATTTTAGTAATTATTTGAACTTTTATTGGCGTTTCGAATGAATACAGACGGGGAAAAGTATATTGGAAATAATATAAGTAATAAAAAATAAAGAATTAACTCTTTCAGTCCCAGTAAGTTTTATCACCCAGCTTCTCCTTACATAGCTAAAGCTAAATCCTTTCGAGCCAAGCGATATTTGTACATTTTGGTACAAGGATCACATTCGTAAATAATTAAGGGCTTCAACATGATTTTTGGGGGGGCAGCCGCCGCCACTGCTAGAGAGAATTCAACAATATTACTGGGACTAAAAGGGTTTTAGAGATCCTTCAACACAATGAGTAGGCGTGCATGGTTGACGCAGTAGAACAGACCTCTGCTAAATTCAGTTCCCAAGACCAGTTTCAGCCCATTCCGCTCTGTCTAGATTTGAATATTTGTGCTAATTTCTTTTCCGTTTAAGAATAAAAGATCTTGGAATAACATTTAATTTTTTGCGATGAGGTGTTCTTATCTTTGGAGATCGATGTCTTCCCCACCCCTCTTAATTGGATACAAAGTTACGAAGTTTTCGGACAAATTAGGCTCGGATGGATTAGTGTCCCGTCCAGGGGCAGTCAAATACTCTTATCCATGATCCAATTCATACTACAGAAATAAATTGGAGACAAGTGCTGGCTCCATGGGTTACTAGGCTCGTAAAAGATTTAGCTTAGGCTCAACTCAAAATGAAAGAAATAAGAGAAAAATATCATATATAAGCCCTTGGCTCCAATTACATTTGTCAACTCAAAATGAGGTAAAAGTTGCTTTAACAAATTAAGACTGCCAGTCACTGACCAAAATGCAATGACATGAATGTCAACCGCAGACTGTACTTGCTCATAACTTTGGAACATCTATATACGCGGATGTTTTTCATTTTAGTTTGTTTTCCGTAAAACTACATTTGAGCAGAATAGAGTCAAGTAGCTTAAAGTTTTAAAAGCTCGTCAAATTTTTCACAATTTTCAGGGAACTTTAAGATTTACCTACTTTCAGCTGTAACATTTTCAATTTTTCATTCCTGTGTTGAATTGATATTGGATGGTCTTAAAATACTTCCTCCGTTATCACTATGTTGTTAAGACACATGAGACAAAGGTTTGTCATTTCTGGTTTCAGATTTTCACTATTTTTGCCATATATTTAATTAAATTAAGCTATGCTATTGAAAATAATTTTTATTTTATCTTGGCAATTTAGGCTTTAGTATTCACTAAACAAATTAAGAAAGGAACGACCATGCAAATATCATCGCTGGTATTTTACACTATTGATTTATGACTACTATAACGTTTTTTATTTAAATGGTAAGTAAATATTTTTGGAAAAAAACGGAAAATTTGTTAAAAACTGTTAAAATTTAATCTTTGGTCTCAACAATGGGGGTCGACTAACACACGACCAAATACCACTTAATTAAAAGACGTGCGAAACAAAATTTAATTGCTTTATTTGAGTTTACATATTTTTGATCTCTTGAGTGTTTTTATAAGGACAATGGAAGTAGGAAGCGTTGCGAAAAATGGAAAAAATTCATTATTATTCAATTGTGTTTTTGCAACTGATAATTTCTTCGCCTCGTTGAAGCGAAATAAAACAGACAAAGAGTAAGCAGACAAATTATTTTTTATATATCATTTATTTAAAAAAGCCGCAGATTAAAACCTAAATAAGAATCTGTGTTATTTGTTTGGTTTGAAAAATGAGAAAAGAATGAAATTTTACACGTTCAAGATTTCAATTCAAGAACATTTGACCTGTCGGTAAGTAGTGGCTTCTGTGAGGTTACGTCACGAGAGGCTGGGCCGAGTCAGGCTTCACTAATTATCAGTTATAGTCCCAATGGCAGACATCCTAACATGGATGACACTTTGGTCAAGAGTTTAGTAAAGACATGATGGATACTGTTTTTTGTGAAACAAAATCTACAATTACTTATGATGTACATTTAAGAAGGATTCTTAATCCTTCTCCAAGGCTAATGACGAATCTAGATGGCTGAATCTTTCAATTCCAGTAAAAGAAAGGTAGGTTGTTTTAATGCTAGCGTATGTTATTAATGATTGTGGAATTGTATGTCCGTAGTTTGACTATTAATTATTCCAATCTGAAAAACTTTACTAGAACGGAAAAGTTATCGATATTAATTGTGAATGAAGCGCATCTGTTTCCTCATTTTAGAAGCATTTTAAAAATGAAGTATTGCTTTGGAGACACGGAAGATAACAATTCTTTTGAAATTATGCAAGTGTTAACGTATATGTGAACGCTTAATTGTTTTGAGTTGAATTCCCTTCTTCATCCGTACGTTCTAACTATTTACCAAACATAGATAACTCTCTAAGATTTAACCGTTAAGATATTAAAAGAATTTATTAAGAGTGAGAATCGGATTTGCTTCGACGAAACAACATATTCCACGCGCGCATCAGATAGAATTTTAAAATAGCGGAGCACATACAAATTAATAGTTTTATTTATGTTTTAAAAGGAAAAAGCAAATCACCGAGCTCGCTCGATATTCCTTGAGAAAGCAAGAGCTGCAAGTGAAGCGTGTGCCAATGGAAACTTTGAATTGGCAGTTCAGCTTTACAGCGAAGCGATTGAACTAGACCCGGGAAATCATGTTTTGTATAGCAACCGCTCAGCAGCCTGCATACGCACTAAAAACTTTGAACAAGCATTTGAAGATGGACAAAAAGCGGCAGATCTTCAGCCTGGTTGGTCAAAGGTAAGTTTGTTACATAGAATTTCTCAACTTGTGTAAAAGATTACATTCTTCATTTCCGTAGTTAGTAAAGTGAACTAACGATGTGTGATGTTTCTCAGTTTGATCTGGTCGGGTGCCAATGTTATCTATTGAAGTCGGCAGTCGAGATTGTGAAGTGAAATTCTTTAGATACCACTTATTTGCAAATTTACTTTTGTGATTGCTCTCACTAACGAAGACAAACACTTCCAAATTGCAATCCATTTTTATTCGCTTACCGAGAGACTAAAATAAACAAACTTTACAATTAAAACGGGCTTTGTTTAAAACTGGAAAATATTGGGCCGATTATGTTTTAAAACGCGGTCTACTTCCGAGTCATTTCCTCTTGGCTGTACGCGCTCGAATAAATTTTTCTCTGTCAAATCGACATTAGAAATTTAAAAGTTTTCGTGTTTAACAAAATACCAGCGTATTATTACAAAGAGTGAAACAATATTTTGTTTCACGCGATTAGCCAGTATCTCGATGGAGACAATATAGTTTCTTATATGTTATTCAATGTTTCATTTTTCTATTGCTACGTGTTTAAGATGTGCGAGTTACGATCTGGAATTCCTTCATTTTGTCTTATATTGTTTTGGGGCACACCATGTTGTGCTGTTTGAATTAAATGTCAATTTCCTGCAGTTCAAACAAGTTTCTGTTTATACTTGTTAGTAACAATTCTTTTAAAAACACGAAACATTCGATATCTGTCTTCAATATAGATTTCGAGGAAATTTTGTGTTTAACATCTGGTGTGCAAATGTGTATTGATACAATTGAAGAGACAGGAAGACTAATCGCGTTTACTTCGTCTAAAAATCAATTCTGCTTCCAAAACTTCCCACCTCCTGTGCTTGTTTTTGATTTCACAACAGTATTGACCTTTTGTAGTTCCCTCGTGTGTCTTTTTTTACAAACGCTCTTGCTTTTGGAATTAGTCTTTTTGATAAATAATTAGTTTATTGCTTTTTTCGATGTGTTGGTTTGTAGCAGAGATTTTTCACTATGATAATGCATTATTAAAATTCAGTGTTATAACTTTTATCATCCAATTTTTTTCTCCAACTCTGATAAACATATGGGTGAAAACCCTTTATAGATGGCATATTGCAAAAACCATTCTAGTGTGCAGCACAACATTCAATTTCTTGAAAATATTCGGTCCTGCTATATACATTACTAAACAATAAATCAACAGGGATGTCAAAGGAGGTTTGCTCTTTTTCAGCAATGGAATATGATGACTTTTGGTTGAAAACTGCAGTATAATTTTTAATTAATAATATTCAATATATGTATGTATAGCATTTCAAGGACGGTTCATTAATTATAAATTTAATTGAAGCTTTGTTACAGTTTTGAATAGATTTCATCTAACTTTTTTTTCTTGACCAATGGCTGTGACTTTAATTTATGAAGAAACTTTATCATTCCTGACTGTAGACTTGATGCTTTTGTCTGTTGTTGTTTAAATAAACACTTATGTGGATGTGGTTTTAAGAACAAATGGTGTTTGAGTTTGCCGACATACTTGATATGTTTACCAAAGGTAGTCTGGTCAAGACAGGCTTGTACTGTATGATGTTTGATTTTTGCCACATAATGAGAAAAACAGCCTCACTCATTTCATTAAAACTGTTTTTCAAAGAAATAAGTTTGACACAGGATCAAAAGATACCTCCGCCTTTAGTGATATTGTTCAGCTTTTTTCTATTAATGTTAATATTTTTATGATGATTTAGGCACAATATATAAGTAACTCAATTTATATATCAGTTTGAGTACAACTTTAAATCATTTGTGAAGACATTACTCACTTATAAAACTAATATGGTCAGTTTTTCTGCATCTTTTATTTTCATTAAAGCAATTAGAGATCCTTTTCTGTCATAATGCAGTTGCTAAACTATTTTTAACTTTTTAACAATTTGATTATCAATATTGTGAAAGATGTAGCTTGTTGTTTGTCATCTAATAAATGCCAGTGATTACTGTGATTAGCAAATGGTGAGTTAAAAATGCTTATAATAAGTGAAAACAAAGTTACTGAGCAAAGCAATTGTTTGATATTTAAATTCTAATATGTATGTTATATATTATTGGCTGTTTCCAGTTTTGTATGACAGTCAAGCTTGCATCTGTTGTTTTGCTTTGTATTTAATTCTTGTACTTCTGTGGGAGAGTTGGGAAGATGTGATTTTGTTGTAAAAATTTAAAAGCCAATCGCAAAAGAATGCTTTGTCATCATCATGTTTTTTCTTCCGAGAAGTGTTTAATGTTTAAAATCCAGCTTTGTGCCTGAATGGTTTTTAAAAACTCTTTAAAATGTCAACATTCAATAAATCATAGGATAACATTAGACATTTTAACAGAATTATTAATGTGAAATAGAAAGCATGATTTGCTTCTTTTTGACTGATAGGGAGGTGGTAGGGGTGCTTATTCAAATTTGGACCTATATTTTTACTGGGGTACTTGTCCCACAGTTCCTTGTAGTGTCAGCTATAACCGCAGGGCTCTCTTGATTTTTATGAAAAAAGAAGAGGGACCTGGGACAAAAATAGTCCTGTTAATGCTTCTTTGAAGTATTGTTTAATGTATGTTTTTGATGGTTATTACTTATAATGAGTTTAAGATACAATTGAATTAATTTAAAATTTTGTTTTACCCATACATATGTTTTGGGTTTTGGTAATAAGATAAAATTAATTAATCTAATTATGTTTATTAAAAGTCTGGCTGTGAAATTTAGCACTCCAAAAATAGACCTAATATGTTTTTAAGTTACAGAATGCATGGCCAGAATTTTTTTTAAGTACTATAAACTTTTTTTTCTGTAACTTAGTGTGAAATGAATATTGTTTTTTTTTATGAAACTGAAGTATTACAGAAGTATTTTTCTTTTTGTGTATTTTTATTGGGTCTCTCGTTGATTGATAAAGCTGGGGAAAAGGATTAATTTTATTTCCTTTTTTTATCCAGCAAATGTCAGGCGATGACAGGCTTTGCTTCTGTTGTTGTTTAGCTTCTTAGTTCACATGAATGTAAGGTCATGGTGAGGTGCTCTTTTTGTAATTTTATTTATTGAAATTCTGTCTTAGACTTTTTTTAGCAGAATTTAGCTTAGCAAGTGAGTGTCATTCATAAGTCTTAAATATTAATGACACCTAGTAATTATAATAATATCTATTTTTGATTGGGCCATAAAGATGACTTTTTTAAATTAAGGTATTTTTATAGCCTTTTGCTGGGCAGACATGCATGAGACTATATTAGAAAAATTATAGCTTTTAAAGTTAAAAAGAATAGACTGAAGGACTTACAAAAGCAAAGCCTGTGGGCAATTGAAATTGTCAGCAATTTTACTGTACATGTATAAAGGTTGAGATACTTAAGCAGATTGAAGTGGGGTTTATTTTTTTTAAATTAGTAACTATAGTATAACTATTTTCTTATGTATGAAACATAATCAATGTTATGAATTTTTTTAATATGGTCTTTTGAATTCTTAACTTTTATTCATACAGTAGGTGACTTGAATGTGTTTTAATTACATGAGTGTCTCATTATGTTATAAAGGAAACTTTATACATTTGAATTCCATTCAGTTTTTCACTTGTCAACCTGTTAATAAATAAGTCATATTCTAATTAAACCAATCAGTGATTAGACATGTCAAAAAGCTTTATTTTAAAAGGAACATGATCTTTTATGTAGGGCAAAATATGTTTTCTTTACCTGCAATAAAAAGCAATGTGAATTGTTTCCATTTTTCTTAAGCTTTGTGCAAAGTTTAGCCTTGGCTTAGTGAGTGACTTCTTTGATTAAACAGGAAGGCTATGTTGTTTGAGATAACAATTGTCTAAATGGCAACTGTGTAAGCTTCATAACTCATTCTAAATTTGTTCATTTGGACATTTTCGTCAATCTAAATAAAAAACAGATGGTGAAACCTTTAAATTGTGCACCAAATGATAATGATAATCACATTTTCAAACATAGGAATTTGTTCGTGTTTAAACGTTTGGCTATTTCTATACCATGCATGCTGTCCCATCAAACCCAGTTTGACCCATCCTTCCGCCTTTTCAACCTCTTCTCTTTTGCCTCACTGGTTCCACCCAAGCCTTCTTTACCGTGTCCTTCTTTTCCTTAAAACTTTGTCTTACCAGCAGAGTTTATTTTGTTCCACTACTGTCGCATCACTGTTGCTCCATTTCTCATTTCCTTGATTGCTTGCTTGTGGATGTGGATGGCGCAGTTGGTAAGATCTCTGCTTTCCAACCAGAAGGTCCCAAGTTCAATCCCAGCACTTTGCCGAGATTTGAATATTTGTGTGACCTTTTCTTTTCCACCTAAGTCAACTCAGCTTTTCAGCTTTCCATCTTTCCAGGCTAGGTAAATGAGTACCAGCGTCTGCTGGGAGCTAACCTGCGATGGATTAGTGTCCCGTCCAGGGGGAGTCAAAGACTCTCATCCACTTAACACTACAGAATCCAGAGATAAGCGCTGGCCCCATGGGCTACTAGACTTGTAAAGGAGTAGCTTAGCTATTGCTTACCATACAATGTCACTCCCAGCATCCTTTCGCAGCATAGTCCATCTTTTTGTTGTTGTTGTTTTTTATCTTACGTTTTTAGGCCCCAACATTCCAACCCATACAGTAACACAGCCTCAACTTTGAACTACTTTTGCTTGACTAAAAATGTAATAAAAGTGCTTCTAAATATGCTTTGATGATCACTTTCCTTTGTAAACTTTATTTCTGTTTCCATTACTTTTATTATCGGTTAGGACAAAATGAGAATGGATCAAACAAAGCAATCATACGGAAGATTTTTAAAAAGTGAAATTCTCTCAAACTTGTTCAATGAAAAGTATGGGCTCAAGTTGGGAAGGGTTAACCTTCCATTTCGATCAAGCAGCTGGCATTCACCCTTGTGATTGCACTTCCTTTTCAACCCCTCCTCTATCAGCAACTAAGAATCCCAGGTTCTTGAAACAATTCACAGGTCTGCTTCAATGTCTCTCCCTGTCTGTTTCTGATGATCACTTTTTCAGAAGTTGTTATATCTTGTAAAACAAAATCAGGCAATTTTTTCAAGTGAAAAAACTCGTACTGTATACTTCCTTGCTGACCATACTGAAAGTATTTGCCGTATTCACATTTGATATAAAAAGTAACAATCATTGCAGTGCTGAGATTTT
>JAOBRB020701974.1:2354-15425 GCA_027575285.2 Zoanthus pulchellus | reverse complement strand
CGATCGATAAGAATTATTTATTTGAATGCAATATTTCATAAACTAAGATATTAACAGCATACAAAGTGATCATTAAGATCGGAGTTAACTAGTAATATATTGGCTTTTTTATTGCACTAGTATTAACGAGAAGATTCAGGTGTCGTCTTTCAATACATTAGACACTTATTATGTCTTTACAAGTATTGTTTAAAGAAAAACTAAGGGCATAGACTCTTGCGGCTATGACGACAAGCTTTCAAGAACTTTTTTCATTTGAACAATTGACCAATCAAGTATCGGCGGTATTCTCATGCCTGCTGTCACTGACAAAGCGGACGTGCAAGAGTTAACATTTCTGAAACATAGAAGTTTTTAAATAGAAAGGGTTCAAAGGGATGTTATGAAATAGTTGTGCTTTTTTAATACCAAAATACTACTGGAGATGAGAACCTTTCATGTCACTTTTACAATTAGGTTATATGCTTTCCATGGCAATGGCCTTTTCAGAGGTTTTTAAAAGCACCATTCAAAATAATAATTAAATAGCATTGATGAAAGTTAACAGTCTTCCAATCTATTGTTATTTTTTTAAATTAAAAGCCTTCTGTTAATTTTTCATCGACAATTTTTAAGTGTTTTTAACAAATGGACGCGAATCAACAGGCATTTTCTTAGTTGGATCGAAATCTTTTTGTATGCAAACTTTTTACCTTGCATTTTTACTAAATAAATCCGCCAGCCTCACAAATACTCAGATATACGTTATTTGCTCGTACAGTTAACTAAAAATTGAGTCTATAAAGTGAATAGTCTTTAGAACTAAAAGCTTAAGTTTAATAAAAAGTTACAGAACCCATATCATCAAGAATGAATAAAGCCTCCAGTTTTTAACATATTTCAACTCCAAATGGTCAAAATTCATCATAAATTGCGAACAAACAAAAACAATGAATGTATCTCCAGGGAACCGAAAAGTATCGAAAACGAAAAAAATATGAATAATTCTGGGCAACTCATCTCTGATTCATTAATCTGAAAATTCTGAATTGCCAGCATAAACAAAGTTTGGAGCTTTTGATCAGAAACATGCGAGATTTATAACATCATATTGTTCTATTATATTTATCATTATTACTATTATAATCATTAATATTACTGGTTATTCTCCATAGAGGAACGGGATATTTCCAATTGGTCAGACTGCAAGATATCCCTACCTACTTATTTTTACAATCTGGTTTTCTATTCCTCATTATTATAATTATCACAATAATTTTTGATAATATTATTATTATTATTAGCAGTAGCCTTTGTTCGTGCTTAAAACAAGTTTTATTATCAATCTGTATTGCACCACAACTTTAAAAAAACAACAAAAATAACATATTCACTACAATACGTGTTCAACAGTACTGAACTAAAAATATGTCCACTTACGTTTGAAACACAAAACGCTTGGCATCTGGCGTCTCTGTAAAGATTTTTCTTTGTCGTTAAGGTAGAAACCAATTTGACTAACACGAGGAATATAAATCCAATTCGCAGTGCTATTCTGAAGTGATTCATGGCTCGCTTTCCTATCTACTAATGCATAACACAATTATAAATGCCTTCTTTGGCACAGATATACCATCAGACCTTTTCGCACCAAGATAAAAAAAATGTTCAATGATTTCTGAGGAAAAACCAATTTGACCTGTGTTTTAGTCAATACACAACTGGACTTCTGAGATGATGCTGCGTGGGAGAAATGAAACACTTAAAACGTCATACAGCCAGTAATATTGTTTATCTTTAGGGCATTTCATGAAATACTTGAGTGGTATCAGAAAAGCGAGACCAGCCGTATGGTTCGCTAGTGTCATGTTTTGTGACGTTAACTTCCTGGAGGATCTTGATGATATTTCACAAAAACATGCGTTCATACCTCAGGTTATTAAACGATGTAAAATATTGCAGAGCAAGCATCAAAGGGATCGGTTTCGTTTTTAGTTCATTTATTTTTATTGATAACATTCAAGACTGGCTTATAAGTTGTACAATTAGAAATTTAATAACATTTATATAATTCACTTACGCGAACAACTAGAATAATCAGATAAAATTTATTACAGAGTTCTATAAAAATCACAAATAGGAAGGCGGCGCTAAGTAGCAAGCTTTGTTTAACAAATAAAGTCGGAAGTTATACAAGTTTAAACTTCTTAAAGCGGTTTGATAAAAACTATAATTACGTATTAAATGATAACCTCAGAACTTTACAGGCGGATTAAAAACTGAGTTAATATCTTGGCTACAAATGGAAGTAAACTTATTAAAGGTAAAATCCTTCAATTCAAAACCAATAAACGGCCTAATCTTTTCCCATGAAATCGATCAAGTGACACTGCATGAATAGCGGCATTGAACTGGGTGATAGAAATTTAAGTTTCCAATGATTACATTCAGGTTATCGTATAAATATATAGAGACGTGCCTTATGTACTTTTATCTTGTGTCATTGTATAAAATGTAAATATAAAAATGAATCTATAATCAAACATGTCAAACACTATTCTAATTCTAATTCAAACCATACGTTGAGTTTCATAAAAGTATGGCTGCTATTTTCGCATTTTGCAGATTTTTTTCATTAAAAAGTTTTATGGTTTGTCAAAAGTACCTACAGGACTTTAATTCTAATTGAAATCAGACATTCAGTTTTAAAAAATAAAAAATGGCTGTTATTTTTGCAATTTGTAGATTTTTTTCAACGTTATTTTCATTCGAAATCTAATCAGAAAATCACGGATGAAAAACAAAACATCACCAATCACTAACCACTCTTTCAATAAAAATAATATTAGTATGAAAGGCCAGACAAGGTAAAATATATATATTTTTGTCCTATTCAACGGATTTGTCGTATCCGGTTCGACAAAACTTGTTATGGTTTCTGTATTATATGACTGGGTAAGCTCCTTTAATTGTTGTTACGCCAAAGCGACCATTTTTGTATTGGTGAAGCAGAAGAGTTATTTTGTTGTAAGAAAAGCAAACTAAGCTGGATTTTTCAATGTTTACGAACAAGAACACTTTTATGTGATCAGGAAAAAGCATCGAAATGAATTGAGGTTTCTGTTACTCTGTCGTTCATTAACCAAATGAAAATCCTTCTGCTCCATGTCTAATAGCAATCAGAAGCTTCTCTCTCAGCTGCTTCTCGGTGTCATAATCACTTAGTTTCAACATGTTGAAGCATGTTGCTGCTTGAGGAACCTGAAACGATCAACCAACATATAAAGCTGATGGCGTCAAACATTCGGAACAAAACAAGGCTGACATTTACGTTTAGAGTTTTTTACTTATTAACAATAAACATGAAAACGTCACCCGATTCTGATTGGCTGAGCGCAGTGCATTTCAAGTGTAACACCGGTGATTCTGAGTGGCGTAGGAGTGTAGATATCATTCAGAGCCAATTAGATTGGGGTGGTTTCCATAGCATGTTGGACTTGTCAGTAAACAATAATTTGGTTTTTCATATGAAAAAACAATTGAAAAACTGAAAAATTGTTAAAAATCCCGAAGATAATTACGAACACTTCGTTCTAGCTATAATGTATAGAAAACATGGTGCCAAGAAACACATATTAACAGCAAAATGTAACGTACGAGCCGCCAGAGCTGAACAAAAAGGTCTCACCGTAAAATTTTGTTTGGTTTTATTATACTCTATGGCATTTTTTCATGAATTTCATCAATAGCTTTAAGAACTCCTGCAATTTTTGTTAACCTTTAAAACATTTAATCGCGCTTATTTATTCAATTGCACTCGAAATCATGTGTTTACTTATGAAAAACAGCCAGAGCTATTCCACTTATTTCTTCAACCTGTTCTTTGCAATAAATAAAAAGCCTGTAGTATATTTTCCAAATATTGCAGGAATAAAATCTTGGCGAAGGCTTATAATTGTTTCAAATTGTTTTATTTCCATAGCCTATATTTTTATACAGGTATGCTATATGGATTTTGTTTTCATATAACATTATGAACAATAACACAATAAAGCAGCAAACACATAAAACAAAATGGTTATAATGCATGCATGTGTTGATTTCATATAATAGAAAATCTACAAAAAGCCATTGAGAGCTAAAGAACCGGAACATCTTTTGCGGCAGCCGCGCGGAAGTCAATTTTCCGTGAAGGGCTGGACCGAGAACGGCGTTTTTAGCGCGAATTTTTAACTTACGCAGTTCGCGTTTTACGACGGACGCACACAGAATAAAAAGGCAGAAAAACCAGTCGTAAACAAATTTTACATGGTCAGTGATTAAAGTAATTGTAAATAACGTAATTACTTTGCTTGAAGAGATAAATGGATGATTTGTTCGATGCACTGAGGCAAAAGGGGGCATGAAGGCCTACTTGAAGATCACAACGACCGGCATCACGAAGGCGCACGCTGAAGCTCTCTTTTAATCTGACACCAAGATCTTTAATTTGCTGAGACAATTTAGCCGCTATGTTCTTCAATAAAAAGCGCGTTCCATGGTGTGTCAACTAAAAAAAGAGTACAAGCTGTTTTGTTGCGAATTATACCAGTCAATAGGAATCAGGCAACGTTATATCTACATGGCTTTATACTACCCAGGTAAAAAACGCCAGACTGAGAGAGAATAGAAGTAGCATTTTTGCTGTTTACCTTGTTATGGCAGTCAAGCTTCATGATTGTAAACCGCGTGGGACCACTAAGACCCTATAAAGCAACAAACTAAGTGAGTTCTCTACAATACTTTATCTGCTTCTCCTTCTGTTTGGTTCCGCATAGACCCAGTCATGACCCTCCGTGGCTTTACGATAAACAACGGAGGCAGGGTTGAACAATTAACAATTGAAAAAAACGCTTTTAATGTATATTATGTACTTACTTGCACGAGTGCAAGTCATAAAATGTTCCAAAATAATGCTAAATTACTTGCCAAAACTATCGAAAACTGAACATTAATAATTTCTTAAGGTGAGGCAAAATCATAAATAAATGCTGGCAAAGATTACTTGAATTTCTAACAAAGACGGAGTGGTTATTGCAACGGTATGTCATTGGAATTGGAGTAAAGAAGTTCCTGTCGTGTAATAAATCTGATTTATTAAAATTTCAACCTGGAATATTGCGATTCTAGCGTTTTGCTTGGTTCACTCAATCTCGGTTATCAGCTCATATACCGAATGACCATATATGGAAATTAACTTACAATGCGATTATCAATTTATTAAAAGGTTTTTGTCATTTTCAAGTGTCGAAGAATACGGAAAGTTCATAAAGTTTAAAAAAAAATATTCCTTTCGCGTTTGTTGGATATGAAATGATTATAGCCAATTTGGACTATTTCTCATCTCATATCCAACGCGCGCTCTTGGAATAATTGTTAAATATCTGCGTTTTAATATAGGTGCCTTTACCTGCAGCGCAGCGAATCCACCAACGGGAATACATGACGTCCCTGTAGTAAACTGGATAAGCAAGGCTTTTTCTTCCTCTTTTAGTTGTTCAACAACGTTCCAGAACCAAGTTATGAGTTGACTTTTTTCACTGAGCGACGCACCTTCGTACTGTAAGTAAAGACGCAACACGAAAGAACCAACAATAGGATCTTTTTCAGAAATATAATATGAATCTATAATAAAACAGGTCAAATACTATTTTAATTCTAATTAAAATCATACATTGAGCTTTATAAGAATATGGCTGCTATTTTGCCATTTTGAAGATTTTTTTCATTACTTTTTTTATGGTTTGTAAAGTACCAAGTTTAATTCAAATTCAAATCAGACATTCCGTTTAAAATACGTTATTATAAAAAAATTCCTTTAAATCATCTTAATCATCCAAATTCTGTTCTCATTCTAAGTTTTCAATTAAGTTTTTATTCTAAGCCTGTGACAAGTTTTAAAACAAATAAGTTATGTATTTTTACTTCGCAGCACTAAAATGGCTACAAAAAATACAATATTCTAAATGAAATCTTAATATCGTCCAAGTATATTCAAGAGTAAAGTTTTGCTGTTTTATAATCAAAACTTACTATGGTGTTTTGTTTCCAGTCCTCCACATCGATTTTCGCCACCCCGTTCAGCAAAAGCGAAAACTCGTCAGCAGTGAACAGCGATAGTAATTTCTTTGGGATAACCTGATAACGAGCATTTTAGTGACAAGATATGGTTAGTGACAATAATTACCTGGAATCCAGGAATAATGCAGAGTTTCAAAGACAAAAGCATTGTTTATGCATGTAGAACAGCACAGCAAAATTTTTGAAATTGTATAATAATTTGACACAATCTTGCACCGAATTACAAGTATAACAACGACAAAAAACCTAAGAGTAATTAATATGGTTTAAATTTGGTAAATCGCATTTGCGATTCACTTTGGCGGTTTGGGTTAATGAATTAAAATACTTCTGGAGCATATGGCGTCCATTAATTGTCGCATTTTTCGCTCTCGATGCTTTTAAAATCTATACACAGAAAGCTAATTCTAAAATGTCTAAATAATACTTTACTGCTAAACTGTACAAACACAATCAAAGAAAACATCAAAACATTAAAGAGAATAAGTAGCTTCGCCTATTGTCATTGATACACGAAAGTACAATTAAATGAGACTAGAATTATAATAGACAAAGTGATTGACGATCACTCAAAAGCTACACAAGCGAAACAAGTGTGAAAGAAAACGATTGGTCTTCCGCCCAGCACACAGTTGCAAGAGCCCTGTTAGTCAGCAAACGAAGCACTGTATGAAAGGACTAACAATGAGTACTAAAACGTGTACTGTATAAAGACCTGCTGTGATGGACATTACAACTATTGACAGAAGGTGAAGCTGCAGATGGTGGGGCCATGTTATCAGACAGGACTTTACGAAGTACTGTACGCAAACTAATTCTTAACTTCAATAAGATCAGCGATTCCAAACATTATGAAGTACAATTCTCAAATTGATTCTTAACATCAAGAGCAGTGATTCCAATCCTTATGAAATACATTGAAAAAGTATTTCTAAACCTCGTATGTACACCGATTCTTGATTTAATAAAAAGCAAAGATTAACCTCATTAAGGCCCCCTGAAAACTCTTCGACTTCATTTTTGATGGACTTCTCCAACTTAAATTGTGAGACAAGCTTCACATAATCTCTCTGAAACAGGAAAAGATTATAAATTTATCATAAACTAGTTCCAGCGTGTTGACGTATTGTAAACTAAAGTAGATATTCGAACCTAATAAGCACCGTGTTTCTACTAATTCAATTGTTTGAAACCAGAAAAGCTATACAAATATTTTTAAAAACTTGTACATATTCTTCATTCTTAACCAAGACTTTTGAAAGGTAAAATCAAACCCAATAAATGATCAGAGAACATTAGCTATATTAGTTTGTTAGGGGGTTGAAAGGTAAGATTAAACCCAATAAATCATTATCTGAGAACATTAGCTATATTAGTTTGTTAGAGATTGAAAAATAAGATCAAACGCATGCAGGAAAGACCAGCGACGGCTTCGCAGAAAAGTAAACCCGAGAATTGCAGCAATGCACTGGTAATCATGCGTTTATCTGTAACACAAGGAAATTTGGACCCTCAAAAAAAGAAGAAAATTAGGGTCAAACGACAAAGTCTTTAAACAAAAATGTATTTAAAACTTTGGAGGTATCATACAGAAATTTCATTAAAACGACTTTTGCGACTTATCCTTTTGACGCATTCACAACTGCTAGTGTTTAAATTTATTTACAAATTTTCTTGCCTGGGGGGAGCTGTTGAACATTCAAAGCGTAACTAAATATTTCGGAATTCGACTTCGAGCTTGCTTTATAATTTCTTGCTACGTTCTACGGGCTCCATATGACGATGCGTGTATTTGGAATTAAATTGATTAATGCAAAAACAAACAAATACGACTGGCCATATATGGCGTGTTTTCCCATATTTAGGTGAATCGAGCTTACAGCGGAGTGAGTGAGTGAGTGACAAAATATAAATCATATACAGTTCACCTCTTTTAAAATGAGAAAACTTTAACCTCTTACCTTATTTGAGTCGTCCAAAATTTTATCCGCATCTCCATCGAGAGGAATAGTAATCGTTTTCTTATTCCATGGATTTTCGATGTCAATACTAAACGGCAGATCCAGATCCTCCACAGTGTTTTTGAGAACCCAGATTACTGCATTTTTGTGTAACTGATGGTCAAACGATCCCAAATCTTCTGGGTGAGAGAGTGGAATACCAAGAACCTGATAACAAAATATTAAATGTAATAAACAAATTCATTGATTTTATATAGCGCCATTATCCACATATCAATACTAAATGCGCTTTACAAACAATTACAAAGCAGAGAATTGAGAGACTCAGATTATCCCCCACAGGGGCTAACAAGTAGATTTATATAAAATAATAATCTAAGTAGAATAACAAGAGACAAGATTCAACATCAGGTTCACCACCCACTTTGAGACTGGGCCTACGGTTTAAAGTCCTTATCTGTGAACACGCAAATGGTCTAACATTTGCTGTTATAATTTAGTAAAGAAAATGTAAATTCAACACAGTAAAAAAGAGAATACTAACTTACTAAATTGTTTCTTTAGAAACAACAAAAGCTCAAACTAGTTTACCGCTATTTACTTTTCTATTTGGTGTTAACAAACGAAGCACCTTCTCCTCAATTATTTTAAGACCCTGAATGTTAGTTCGGCAGGGAATTGAACCTGAGCCTGCCGTACGATAGACTGGCTCCTCACCAACTAGGCTGACCAGTACTGATGTGTTTGTTATTGTGTACCGATCTTAACCTTGCAAGATGTAAGGAGGCAGCTTGCTGCAATGGTCAGAGTTGGGAATTTAAATGTGGAAGACCCGGGTTCGACTCCCCAACTCAGACCATCCGGTAAATGAATTTGTCCTCGGTCATCCCAGTGACAAAACTTACCACGCTTTGTAAATAGCCAACTGGTTTCCCTTCTACCAGTAGGGATTCTTAATTGAGGAAGTGGGAGATTTTAACAGAAAACTAAAAAGCCCCTTTGGGGAGTTGTCTTTAAGTGTGTATTTGTGTTTTATATAATTAGCCTTCTTAGAACTAATAATAACTTATAAAGATTTTATTTCGCAAAGTCTTCTTGAATCGTTTCTTGGAAAGAAACTGTTTTTCACCTATTTTGCAGGGTCATTCGAGTCTTTTTCGTATGAATTAGATCAGCAAGCGTCTTTAGATACGCAATAAAAATTATTAAAGCCAAGATCATAGCAATTTATTCCATCGTCTAATAACAACTCAAGGGAAACAGAAACTTATTTCAATCTAACAGTCTGAAACACGTCATTATAATTACTCGAAAAAAAAAGCCGCAATTCTAATTTCTAATTGGAGTAAGAGAAGAATGACTCTCATGTTTTTCTCTGGGTTATTCAACACCAAGACCTAGGTTTTGCACATGCAGACAATGGCTTCACTATTAAGGGTGGTACTATATGACTTGGACCTCTACGTCATTTATTCACGTAAATGTTGACACTGGTAACTTGAGCTTCATATCGGGGACAAAATATTGCTCTAAAACAAATTATTTATTAACTAACCTGCTTTAAAAACGGCTTCGACAAAGGAAGATTCAGTAACATTCTTTGACAAATGGCGGCACCTACAATGCGGCCAATAAAACGTAACTGTTCCAGCTTTTGACGTAGAGACGAGGAGATTGACGGCGAACTACAGCTCTTCTCATTCTAAAAGTGAGGAAAAAATAGCTCATCTTTATTCTAACAACAAGTGTAGAGTAATCCATCTTACACTGTATTAATGTTTACTGTGTTATAGTACAGCTTTCACCTACCTCTGTTACCGGGCCCAAAGTCAATTCGTAATATCACAGATCTTATTTATTATACAACATCTAGTATTATTTATTGCATTCAATTCTCTCAATGGAACCAATTATATATGGGGAATCTGGCAGTTGTTTAGACGATCGCATCACTGCGATTATCTCTATGACATACGCAAGAACGATCTATCTCAACCTATTTCTCCCCCGTTTAACTTTTCTTGTAATTCTTTTTGTTATAAATGGCGGTAACGGTTGTAGCAACCCTAAAAAAATGCGTCTAATTCACGCTTTGGGCACTCTCAATCCCCGATTTAATATCTAACCATCAGCTGCGCGTCCTATTTTCAACTCTTTTCGCAGTGTTTGAAAATGTGACGAGACACAATCTTTTGTGTTGGATATATAACTTTGAATCGACTTACTGTTTTACTTGCTGATCAAAGATTACCTTAGAAACCACTGGCGAAATTCCAGCCTCAGTACCAGAGGTGTTAGTCTCAGTTCGGGTATCTGAATTAGCTGTCACCTCTCCTGTGGAAAAACTGACTACACTTAGTATGGAAGCGTCCACATGATGTGCACCTGGTGGAGGAACTTCGTTTTAATCTTAAACTTACTAGAGAGATTTATAATTAACAATTAAAGTGCAGGCATTGGAGCTAATTATCCTACGAGAAATGTGCAGTTTGATCATAATATAGCACAACCACAAATTAAACTTTTGATACTCAGTACAATTTGGGCTTCTTTTATCTCTTGAGGTTTCGACTCACTAAGAGTCTTGATCACACCAGTACAGATGAGTGTAAGCTCTAGATCTACTATTCTCTCTGAAATTATTTATTTTATTTCTATCACAAATCAGGCCCAGTTTTCAAACAATGTGCACAGTATTTTTTGCTCAAGACATTCTGAAGTTTTTCCAAGATGTAAACAAGCTTTCGAAAGATATTTTCTGAACTGCCAAAGTTTCAGTGAAAGATGGTAATGACGTCCGTTTGAAGTTTGATTGTCGCTATACCCGAGGTGAGTTATTTTTCTTTAATTTATACTATTTTGCATAATTCTCGAATTGATATTTACCGCAACAAAGTTTGTTCCACGTAGTTATTTGCAGTTTCTTGTTAATCTTTCAAAACACAGTTTACTTTATAATTATATGCCGTTGAGTTTGCGCTTTTGATTGTGTAGCTTGAGTCTGACTGTTGTCCTTTGTAATGACGCTCTATTTTTTAAAAATCTGTCATAATACCTATTAACGGGAAATCAGTTTGAAAGATAAATTTTAAGGTTTAATTTTCATAAAAAACTACTTTTTCAAAATACGTTATACGCCATACGTAAATTATAATCTTGGTAATCGAGGTTCACCTGGGACCTAGACCTTTCAGTCACATGTCTGAAGGTAGGAATTTAAAATGCTTCGCAGTTGCTAGACATTTTGGTACATAGCTTTTTATTCACTGAGATACTTAAACTCATTCAAAATATTTTAAACCTAGAATATTTTTTTCGTAACGAATCAAGAGTCTATTTTAATATGGCAGTGACTAAATGCCCGACAGCCGTCAAAAACTGCTGATTTATGGAAAGACAACTGCGAGTATTTAATTGTTGTTGAGAAATGTCAAGCGATTTCAGAAACGTATTCGGTATTGCAGTAGTCGGTTTTGTCGTGTCTAAGCAGACCATGAAACTGAAATGTTTTATGTGGCTCAAAGTTAACGATTTTGTATTTCTCTGCAAATCATTACCAGTTATTAGCAATTTACAATATATAATATTGACATCATTTTAAATTAACAAAAATATTTAATATAGAAAAATTAAGAGAGAAAAGAAATGGGAAAAAAAGGAAAAACAAATAAAATATCATGTTAACGGACACAAACCAGAAACCCATAGTTTCGACCAATATAACACTACGACAACGAAAACACATTTTGCTTATTATTACACATTCTATCTCTAGCTCTGTAAAAATATAACATAAAATGACTTGTGGCAAACATGAAAACACTCAGTTAATTTAGCCTCTAGGCATTCAAAATCAAACAAATTACAAAAACAATAGTTAATTGTAACGAAGTCTATTCTTTTGTAATTTGGACAAAAGGTGTACTTACAAATGTCAAGTGATTGTGAAATAAAATGTTATGTTATGTTATGTTATGCCAAATTCTACTGGAGACCAGGAGACGTGGGTTCGAGTCCCATTTGGGGCATCTCACTGATTTTTTCCGAAGATTATGCCATTTTAGAGTGGTTAAAAGAAGATTAAAGTAGAAACTATGTGGATACCAACCCGTATTAATATTTGCTATCATTTCTTGTTCGGCGGCAAGAAGTTCTTCATCTGTACATTCCTCTCGTATGTCTGCCAATTGTGTGGTGTCATGTTGCTCACCTCCTGGTGAAGGCTTCTGGTCTTGTCTGGTGTTAACTGGCTTCTGGTCATCCATCAATGAATAAGATGCGAAATACGAGCTGGGTAATGGACTGAAGATTTGACAAAATCACAATTGATGTGGTCATAATAAACTATTGTTTTTAAACTACAACAAATTATTTTTGATTATTCAACCTTAGATAGTCAACCCTCTAGGCGCAAGACAATGGAATCAAATCACTACGTCCCTAAAGAAACTTTTACAACACATTTAACTTCCGGTTTTGTTAATTAGTGATCGATATATACATGATATACCGGTCCATCATTTTATACATGATATACCGGTCCATATACATGAGGTGAGCGCTTGGTTGCCAGGAAACAGCCAAACTTGTTCACGTACGCGTGGTAGCTTCGCGCGATTACGAGAATAATCATGAAAAAATTGATTCTGATTGGTCAAGAGCAGTGCTATTACTTTGTAACTCTGTGCAAAACTTAGTAATTCTGTGCAGAAATTTGTAAATTTAAATTGGATAATAACAAAACAAAGCTGCTAAGCCAATCAAAACGCAGATGTTTCTAAGACAATGCGCGATGGAAAGATTTTTAAGGAGACAAACAAAATGGCATTTTCAGTGGATTTGGCGAATCAATAACACTTATTACAATTACAAAAAGCTCAAGTAATGAAAGTACTTGCAAGAGAAAGCTCAAGTAATGAAAGTACTTGCAAGAGAAAGCTCAAGTAATGAAAGTACTTGCAAGAGAAAGGCCGTTTGGATGACTTTGTAAAATACATTTGTTTAAAATAAT
>JAOBRB020701752.1:0-16950 GCA_027575285.2 Zoanthus pulchellus | reverse complement strand
GCTAAGAACTGAGATCTCAGGCTCAGAAAGAGATAAATCTTCCGGAATAGTGACAACGGAATGACTTGCAGCATGGTAGTTATTGTGTTGAACACGTGTGTTACGATAAATACCAACAAGGGACTGAAACTTATGGCGCTTGGTGGTACTTAATGACTCATACATAAAATTAAAATCGACTTATTCAAAGATGATTTTTCAACTTGTGTTTAAAATTTTTGATCGAGGAAGTCAATTTCCAATCGTCTCAAGTTCGGAAGGCGCATTCATGCAATCATTAAATGGTCGTTAAGAATGCTTTTCTTCGGCTACCAAAAGACGTACAATATATAACGTTATATTCCGGTGTAAAATAAAATGATCATTGAGCAACAATCAAGATACAATAGCTCTCTTACACAGTATTTTACTTACTCCACGAGCTTACCACAGAACTGAATATCTCAGTTCTGATCTATTTTAACATCAAGATATATACAAGCTTTTTTAAAGTGAACAACTTGCTCATATTGGCTGAAAATTAAGACAAAGAACAATTTAAGAACAAGCTCACGTTTAGGCTGAATACTGAATTAAAAATGTTTGAAGTTGAAACTTTACTAAATCTTATTATTCTACGCTCTCAATATGCACAGTAAAAGCACAGAAGCACTGCTTTCTATCTATTTTTATATGTACTAACTGTTGTCCGCCGAAATGCAACTCATATCCATGTAAAACTAAACTTTTCTCAAACTAAGAACCGATATCAATGCCTTTTTTTTTTGTTTTCAAATCGCTCACAAAAATAATAACAATTTTTTTAAGCCTTAATAATTTTTTAATAACAAATTGATATCAAAACAGTCGAAACATTGAAAACAACGCATCTGGGTAAAACCTATAACTTACACACTTTTTGTATTTAAACAGATATCAGCGGTTGCTACTTTGTCGTTGATTTGTGTATGAGTGTCAGGGATGTAACTAATATTAATAACCACAGGGTACCCAAATAGACATGTAGTGGGCTTTAGGGGTCACTCAAGATACCCAAAGAAGACGTTCGTTTTGAAAATTTAAACAGACTACAGAAAAAACTCTTCCTCTATATCACTCGCCACTGAAGGCAAGAATAGTATTGCTGTAGCCACACGAAGTCCATGACTGCCTATCGTTTGTAAGAACCAGTTAGTCTATTTTCGTTGAATGTATTAAGGGAAAAACCGCAGGTTTTTCGGAGCTCATTATCTATTGTGAAGAAACATTTCTATACAATGTATTTTGAAATTCTGTTGACATTCGCTTATCTATGTTCTGAAGCAAGCTAAGCCAACAACTAAGGTTTGAATTTTACATTTGTGCCATGTGTATTGATGAAACTAGTTTTGAAATCTCACCCGGAAATAAAATCTGAAACGACTGAAATTAATTCATTATCTGTCAAGACCTGTAACTGTAAAATTCAGTACTAATGTTACGGAAGTTTCCCGGTAAATTGTCCAAATGTTTTGAAATATCTTTTTTCTAGAAACTCGGCAATATTTTTTGAAAAATGATTTTTGGATAAAAGTAAACGTTTTTTCTAAAAGTGGTTTGTATCTACAAATATTTTTCGTACTTGGACGTACGTGTGAGCTCACCCGGAAATAGTGTCTCGTTTGACACCTGACCTCGAGTTTTTGTGCTTGTACCTCGTTAAAGCGGATAAACGACAGCATTTGCAGTCCTTGCGCAACGTTTTTAAGAAGATAAATGTACTCTCGCGTTGTGGAAAGTTAGACAGTGCCAGCGACAAGATGGGGAATATTATACCAATTAATTCGGATAAGAAGCAAAGAATTGAAGGTTAGTGTTTGTGTTTACTAAAATATAATAGCTAAATAATAGAATCATTAGTATTTGATATATTTTTAATATGGTTGGTGGATTTTAAAAGCTTCCAAAACTCTTTATACAACGAACGAGGAAAAAATCAATATTTTAGTAAGAAAGGAGTCAGTTCTGTATTTTCAACTGTGTTTAATTAATATACTATCGTGTAATTGTGATATATATGAAGATGATTTAATAGCAATATAATATCGGTAGCTCGAGTGAAAACACTTCTGCATTACAGATGTTGTTCGGAGCTTTTCATTACCCTTTCCGTTTTTCCGGTACTACATAGAATAGCCAAATTTCACCTTTTTTAATGAAATTCGATGATACGAAGCTGTTCTTGTTTCCAGGATTCAAAATTCACCGATTTTAAAATCCAGAATAGTTTTGCTTGTAACAATTGCAAATTTTTGTGAATTTTATTTTTAGTTTTATTTTTCGTAATCTTTTATATAGATATGTCAGGAATTCGTAGCACTTTTGCTGAGGAGAGCATATAATTTGAAACAGTTTCATAGAAGGAACTATTAGATTAGTTGTTTTTCTTTCGAAACATAAATGATCATATTTCTCCTATACTGAGTTAGCAAAACGGGTTGTATATATAATTTTAGATGATTATTGAAGCGGCACCAGCACAAATAACTAATTTATTGAATTAGAAGTTTCTAATAGAAAGTGTAGTGCACAGAGCTCTCAAGTTTTTTTTTTGCAAAGGGTGAGACAGTTTGCTGAGCGAGCGCCGAAGACGCGAGCTTCATCTTGGCATGCTTCCACGGAAAAGCTCAAATCGCTGGAAACGCACTAATTTATACAAACCAGGCACATTTACTCCTTCTGTGGAGGGTACTCAAAAATGTAGTGCCAGTGAAGGAAGGGATTTTACAATTATAAGCACCAGAAAAGTGATGATGCGTAAGAAATACTCGTGAGAGCGTCATATTACATATTACAATGCGCGACACTTGAAAGCTTTGAGTGCAGCCGCGCGTTGATGTGAATCGTGTAATTCATTATATTACAAGACAGTAAGATAATAAGATTTGAAATAAACAATGACAACAGTCCCTCTACTGAATTATTACTGCTTTAATGTTCAAAATTTACAACTGCAATTTTTTAAACCTTGTGTGATCATAAACCTGTATATTTATCTTTAAAAAATATGTTATTTTAAAACATAGGCGCTTGCAAAGCGCATGTTTTTATTGCCACACTAAACGATTGACGAAGTTTCTAAGACAAGTAGACAAGTGTCTACAGTAAAAGGAAAAAAAATTGTTTCTTTTCAAATATTAGTATAGGTCAAATGTTATAATTCGAACATGAACTTAGAACTTAGAATAGATACACCCTTAGTAGATTTCTCTAATACTGGGCGGGAACGGCCGCGGTTCAAAGCCTACGCAAGTGACTTGGCACTTTAAGGGATCTAATTGCAGGCAGCGCTGTATGTCTGAAGCTTTCTAAGCTAGACGATGTTACTACTTCACTAGGAAGTGAGTTCCAGACTCTGAGTGTTCGTGAGAAGAAAGAGTAACTATGTGCTAATACATTTGATTGTGGCCTATGGTAGGTAAAATTATGGCTCCTAGTGAGCTTGCGGAAACTGGAGCGTATAACTGAAATAGCAAAACAAGTTTAAGAGGAATTCAAACATAATAATATTTCTAATGCGTCTGTTATAAAAATAAACTTTTTTTTAAATATCTAACTTATGTTACTTTAAGCGGAAACGGCCAACTAATGTCTATTTTAAGCGTCACATTATAATTTTAAAACAATACTAGCTCATGAGGCGAAGCCGAACCCGTGGCCCTTAAGGGCGAACGGTCTAATTGTTTTGGTATCACCCAAATAGCGGGCAGAAAAAGCAATAATAAAGTTAGCAAATGCAAGTCTAAGAAGGATTTATTTGGGAATAAAGTGAAGGAAAGCGTGCGAATTTCGCTACTCAATGACTATTACTAATATAGTTCTCTATTAGCGTAGGCAATTAAAAAGCAGGATTTGCATTAGTCCACTGGTTGGGTGATACTAGTTTCTATTTTAATTTAAGCATTTAAAATGCTTTCTTTTATTAAGTAAAGTAACATTCTATAAATATTAAAGTCATTCATAAATTATACCAATTAATTTGCTTTATGTTTTTTTGTGTGCTTTTGAGAAAAGAAACGATTTTTAAAGTTATGCAATAAGGAATTCTAGAAGATGATAAACGACGGTTAGCACGCTTAAGTCCGACATGTACAGTGAAAGGGAAAAAAAGTTTCTTGTCGAATATTAGGTCAAATGTTATAAGCCAAACATGAAATAGCAAGAGAAATTTAAGACGAATTCAGATATAATAATATTTATTTGTAATCCGTCGGTTGTACAACTTAACTGTTTAAGAAAGCTAGCGGATGACTTTCCTGATTGGTCGGCATCATCGGGTAAACGAAGTTATACGACGTGCGAATGCCATATCTCTAGTGACCGGTCACGAAAAGTATTCGCAGTCACTGGAGTTTACACTCTCACGCTACGTAAGATTACGCTATGGATGACCGTTATGGCTACGCCTTCCTAGCAGAAGGGATCGAGTAGCTACAGAAATGTATATAACGTATATATCTATCAGTAAACAAAAAACCGGAATATGGCTAAAGTCCGTAAATTCTCATATTTTTCTGTGACTAATTCAATATAAAGAACAAAATATATTGAAATGTCATGAAAATCTATAAAGCATGTAATAACTTTCAAATCGACAAACGCACGTGGTGGTTTGAAAATCAATTTGCTCTCATAGCTATTTGAATAATAAAACTTCTAAATTGTAAGCGATAGATCTAAAAGAATATTCAGAATGATTATTAATTTTTATACATTTTACCATAATTACTTCAACACAAATAAACATAATATAATATGTATTGGTCATACAACAAACACCCTTTATTGAAAATCTTAAGTAAAAGTTTTTTTACAGGCAATATCTCTAGTACTAGACTATGCATGTCCTGTTGAATATAAATCGTTGTTTTGTTGTTGTAACCGTTGTAAATCCTCTGAAGGTTGCTATATAAAACTAAAACTCGTCACAAAAGAAAAATCAGATAATTTATCTCAAAATAAGATAATTTACAAAACTCAAGTCCGTGCGTTGCTCACTGGTTCATATTTTTAAAAAAATGTTGATTGTGCACAGTGGCGGAGTGCTCGTGTCTAAATTAGGTACCAAAAATTTCATAACCAGTAAACTAATCATTTTATATTGTAAATGTATTTTTTATATAGATCTTATCTGACATGATTACCTTCCATTTCACTATTTTTAAATATGTTTGTAATTTCCGTCCGTTATATTTTATCGGAGTTTATTATATAGATTCAAGTGTTTTACTGGAAAGTATGGTACTGGTAAAATTCATAATAACTACATCCGGAATCCGAGTTTTTTTTTATAATCTCACACATGAATTTATAGATGACGTAATTTCGGTAATTCACTCGTGTCTATATAATAAAAAGAACATTACACGGCGGCTTGAAGATATGAATTTTATTTTCTCGTGGCAAAAACAATATTTTACTCACTCGCTGCGCTTGTTCGTAAAATATTGTTTTGCCACTCGAAAATACAATTCATATTTTCGTGCCACCGTATAATATCATCTGTATATATAAAGCTGTAATAAACTCTTCGGTTTCACGTGATGTCACATAAGAATGCAAATATAAAAATCGCCATCTTGTATGTTAACCACATCCAAATGGGCGGCCGTCATTTTTAGACGTGTTTGATATCGTGGAATCTTTTAAGTCATATTTTTTATTAACATGGGAGTTTTATGTCCTGTTTATGGCTGTTTAAACAATAGTGGTCGTAATAAAGACAAAAAGTTATTCAGAATTCCACAAAGTATTCGAATAAACGACCAAAGAATGAAAAACTACAAGACTGATAATGGACAGTCAAAACGTTGTACTCACGCCCTCACTCACGTTGTAAGGTAAGTTGTAAGATTTTATTGAAATTTTTTCGGCTGATCATGATCTTCTGATCAAAGGTTAGCAAGCGTATTGATCGTACGCGGCTTTGCACTGTTTTTTGACCGATTTATTGACTCCTAACAATTTTAGGTGTCAAACGAGTTTTTAAAGTAAAATTTGTCAAAGCCTTTCATTCATACCAGTTAAAAGACGAAAAAAGTTTCTGTTCTGTTTATCCCAAGTTTCACCTTCATAAATACTTCCATCAACTATTAAATTAGCATTTGGCATCGTAAAATGTTTCATCTACCTTGCTTTCAAACCAAAATTTTATAAACCCATCTAGCAACTATCAAATCACTTCAATCTCGTCTGTCAAAGCGTGTCCAACGCATATGGTTATAGCCTAGTAGGCAAGATTGACCACAGGTAGTTGTCAAGATTAGGATTACCAACATAATTGCCAACGAGCCAGTCGAGCGAAGACCAAGGCTGGCGGAGCAGGCGAGGAGGCAGCATTATAGAGCCGTACGAGGATAGTATTCAGGCGATACAAATCATCAGTGTTTGTTGGAGATGTAGTGTAAGGATTATTAAGCCAATTGGTGGTGGGCTAAATAAGAACTGCATCGAAACTGCAACCATGCAATGGGAGTGCGCTAAAGATGTAAGTGGCTTTAGGTAGCGTGATTCCTCGGCAAATTGGAGCAGTGCATAATTATGGCGAGTTGTCTTTTCTATATGTGGAGAGGTATTAAAGGAAATTTAAACATTCTTTTTGAGTTCGTTTGCGAAGTTTATTGTTTTGATAACCATCGAACTTTGGGCTTGTTAAATTGGAGTCTTGTAGTGGAATCTTGCAAGTGTTTGATTTTTGTGGAAATTTTCTTAAGCTTGAGATAAAGAAACCAAAACGTTCTCGTTCATTTGTGAACTATATTTATAATCTTTTTCTCACCTGTACTCTTTATATTCATTCCTGCCAATTTTTTATTTCACTTATCTGATGAAGACTGTAGTAGAATTGTCGAAAGCTTTTAATTATCAAATATTTAACCAGATTTTTTTTTTAAATTTTAAGTGTAACTTATTTCATTGTGTTTCAAAAATTAATCATCAAAATTTTTTCTTGCTCGTTGGCACTTAGCGATAGCTACTACTATTAATAATTCACATAAAACGAGATCATGGTCAAGGGGTAATTTCTTTCTTGAATACTCTAGAATGGGCAAGCTATGAAAACATGTCTTTTTCATAGAATACTGTTAGAATTTGGAAAAGCTTAACGAATGAAATTCGTCAAACACCCCCAACAAAATGTAAACGCAACATTCATAGTGTGTCCCAGTTTCAGAATTAGTCAACATACTTTAGTAATTGATCTCATTGTATCTCTGAGATATAATGAGTTCAGTGATAGGCAGCTTCCCGCCCCAAATTGTTTTCAGTAGACTTTTGAGATAAATAGTAAAAATATCAATAAATGGAATCAAAAACCTGAGATAAATAGAGGATATTACATAGTGGCGCGGATTTGAACTTTATTTTCGAGTGGCAAGACAATATTTTACAAACGAGCGCAGCGAGTGAGTAAAATATTGTTTTTGCTACGAGAAAATAAAATTCGTTTCTTCAAGCCGTCGTGTGATGTTCTTTTTATTATATAGACACGAGTGTTTTTCAGAGGAAAATTAGCTACATCATCGATAAACTCATGTATGAGATTGTGGAAAATAAACCACTTCGGTCCCGGATGTAGTTTTAATGAATTTTACGAGTGACATGTTTTCCAGTAAAACACTTGCCGGTCTTATACAATAAAGAGCTATAAAACTCACATTGCAAATAACCGAAGAAAAATTCCGCACCTAAGTATAATTTTGGAATTTCAATTCTATTTTTTGTAAGTGGAGTAAGTAAGATACTGACACAGAGAGCTTTTGTATCTTGACTGTTCAGTTCCTTGTTATTAAATTGTATTGTACGCGTGATCAGCCATATGTGCTGGTTTGCGTTGCCGAAGTTATATACCGAACATTGAAATATCACGTGAAATATTGTATGTCTTTCATTCACACCCGAATAAGAGCATTCTTAACGACCATTTAACAAATGCATGAATGCGCCGGTCGAACTTGAGACTATCGGTAATCGATTCCCCAACTATCCCGATAGCTCTCCACGAGCTAAAAACAGTATAAACTAGACGTTGTGTTAGTTTTGTAAAAATATTCATCATGATTCATCACTCAAGCACCTTCTCCTCACATGCAGCAAAACTTCATAACAGAACTAACGCTTGGTCAAAAACGACAGCTGTCCCGAAATCGTGTTTTTTGCGCGTTTCTGGACTCAAAAAACGGGAACCTTGAAAACGTTTTAAATTTTTGAAATTTAGTATTATTATAATGAATTCTACTTTTAATCTAAAATAATAACTGATAAGCGATATAAGGACTTTTTAAGACATGCATGTGATGATTGATATTGATACAACAAACTAGGGACATGGATAAATCAGTTTCTCATAATTCATTTTTTAGAACTGGCTGAGTCAATGCTAAAAACATTTGCTACAGAATATGCGATGGCGTATGGCATTTGTTTTTTGAAAAAATCTATTGATGATGTAGCCAAAGGAAGTTCGCCTGAAGCCAAACTTGACAAGTTGTACCAGCTGACACACCGACCGGTAAGTTGAACGAGTATAATATATATGTATATGTTTTAAAATTAAAGGTTTCCTGTGGTAAGCTTGTGGAGTATGTAAGATATTGTGTCAGGAAGCTGTTGTATCTTGACTGTTGTTCATTGATTAATCTACTGTTCGTGTGATCAACCACATGTGCTAGTTCGCCGAATACCGAAATATCTCGTGATATATTTAACGTCTTTCATTGGTAGCCGAATAAGAGCATTTTAATGACCATTTAACGAATGCATGAATGCGCCTGCCGAATTTGAGACGATCGGTAATCGATTACAAATTTTCTATTGTTTACGCCTGACATCCTGCTCCCCGAACCATCCCGATAGCTCTCCATGAGCTGAAAATACCACGTAAAAATCTAAACCAGTAACGTCGAAGTAAAGGCTCCTGTTGACGATTGTTTAACTAATGTATAATTAATTAAGGAGTCAGTACAAGGTTTTAAAAAATTAAAAAGAATATTATATTTCAGCTAGCCATACTAGCCTTCCTCAGGCCTGAACTAAATTCAAATAGGTTTCCGATTGGTGTTTTTTAACATTTAACTTATTATACTAGTGAGTTGTACAGTTTCTTCTTCTATCATGCAAACAATTATTTCACATCCCCCTGATCTTTGTCTCAATAGGTTAAGCGTACTTTTAAATTATATTTGCAAACATTTTGGATTCTTTTATTTCCATAGGACTTATTTTCATTTTTCTTCTACCCTACTCCACCATCCTTTTCCCGCCCCACCCCTTCCCAATTGTCCTTGGACGTTCAAGGAACAAGACGCTCAAGAAGCGTTCAATCGAACAATAAAGACGCTGACACACAATGCAACATTTCATGCAACATTACGTCAACAAATTTGTTTCAGCGTGTGTCCACCAATGAGTTTTGTTTCATAAAACATTGTACGCATATTATTTCATGCAGCACCGCGCTCTATTCTTGTAACATTGTGCGCAAAAAGTTTTCTTTTCAAACTACTTCATGTTAGAAGCCGTTTTGATTGTTGTAAAATGCATGGGTAAGCACCGGCGCCATGCTATCACGAGAAAAGCTGCGCAATTTTGTTGCACCGTGTGTTCACCTCCAAAAAAATTGCTGCGCGCAATGTTGCATGAAACGTTGCACCGTGTGTTCGCGTCTTAAATGGACGTTGTGAGTCGAGGTGGCGCCGCAGGAACTGTGGGATACTCTCATCTGAACGACAAAAAATAACACGGAAAGAACAGACCTGTTTTATAACTGGGTTTACCACAGATATGAACGATAAATACGCATGCGCAATTTAGGTTATACTGTAGTGACTCAGGTTTAAAGAGACTTTTAGTCTGCCTTGGAAATTACAGATGCTCATTTTACAAAGACCTTGTGTCTTTCATGAGCAGCGGGCTATGCAGTGCTGACGAGCTCAAATAAGAGCGAAACAGCTGTTCACTGCTGCCACTTCCTTGGAACCTTAGCTGCACATACGTAGTTATCGTTTATTTCATTTGCAAAATTTTCATTGGCTTCTGAAAAAGCTGGAGATAGATACAAATGCGATTTTGATCCCTTGGTATCTGTGATGACCAAGATGGGGTATAACCAGATTTCTCTTGATGTTCTGTTGAGGATTCCATTGAACTACGTTATGCTAAGATCGCAGCATAAGACTTTTAGTGCGCCTTGGAAGTTACAGCTGCTCATTTACAAAGACCTTGTGTCTTTAATGGTAGCGGGCTATGCAGTGCTTACGAGCTCAAATAAGAGCGAAACGGCTGTCAACTGCTGCCGCTTCGTTGGAACATAAGCTACGCATGCGTAGTTATTGTTCATTAGCACAGGTTACCTTGTAATATTAATGATATAATATGCTTAGTTTGTTCAACATGTTATAATATTTTCGTTGTAATGATTTCAATGATCTTATTATAGTGGGATAGCATAAAGAAACCCATACAGTTTGGAACACTGACCAAACAAGGAGCCTTTAGAAAGAACTGGAAGAAAAGATTCTTCGTAGTAAACTATAACTACATAGTTGATTATTACGAAAATGAGGAAGCTTATCAGAAAGGATTCAAACCAAAAGGCTCAATTTACCCAAGCGGCTACAGTGTGGTGGCCGATGCAAACGAGGGGATGTTAGAGAAATTGAAGAAAGTGGCTAAAATGCTTAGTAAGTCAAATATCACCAATAGACCTTTTTTCGCATTGCAGATGCCGCTAATTTCAATGGCAACGGCATGCATCTGTGTATATTGTTCGGGGTGTGAGTTTTCTCTCTCTCGCAAGTATTTTTGAATATTTGACAACAAAACGAAGCTAACACTGTAAAATCTGAATCCGTTAGCGGCATCTGCAATCCGAAGATTAATTTTGATACAAGTTAGTAACTGATGCTCCTGTAAAATGACAAAATAGAGAACGCAAGAAAAACTTTCAGAAAGTATATTGGATAATATGTGCGTTCTTGTTAGTCTATGAGTGCACGTGTATTCTGTACATGTGAAAATGAGGGTTTACCTCGGTGTAAGAGCCTGTGAGTGACGTATAACAAAAAAAACAATGAAGTCAAGACAATAGTTGGAGCGAACATAATAGTGATAAAACAAAGAGAAAACATCACAGGTTCTTACACCGAGGATGAGCCGAAAATGACGAACAATATTGGAGGCTCCGTCTCCATGTTACAAGAAAAATTCCTGAGACACTGATATGTCATACATTTTCACTCTTGTATATTTAAACCCCTTGAAGTAAAGCTCCATGTGCAATTGGTTCAAAAGCAATTGAAATTATAAACCATTGTTTTTGAACCAATTGCAAAGCGCGCTTTACTGCAAATGGGTTTACATATATGAAAGTGAAAATGTATTACGCATCCGTGTGTCAAGAATCTTTCAGCATGACAGTTACATATAAGCAGCTTAGAGTTGAACAATCACGTTGATATTTCTTTTTAAGTAGTTGTTCTATTGACATGTAAACAAAATGGTAACACCGTTATTTTATTTTCATTATTTATTATAAAGTAATTTGGACCTATTATGCGATTAGACTGCTCAACAAGTATGTTTTTATAGCGCTATGAAGCACTGTACAAATGTAAATGTCTCCAAGTTGTGAGAATTCACACGTATTTTCATGAAAGAAACAAAGTTTTCATACGTGCTTCATTTGTATCGTTATTCTCTTTATTTAGTCGGAAAATAAATTGTTTTCGAGCAGATGAAGACGCACTGGTTTGCCCTCGAAGTCTTCTGTAGACGAAACGCAATATTACAATCTCGTAATGACCAATGTTTAATGCACCAACTCGGGTTAATCTTTGTAAATTCGTGTTTCTGCTTACGACATTGAGTCTCAGCAATCTTAATGCCATATCCTCAGGCTTAGACACCGTGAGCTGCAGTTTTGGGGCAATATCTGTGGATGACTTTCTTTCGGCTGAACACTTCCACCACAGTAGAAATACGATATACGCACTTTTTTTATAAGAACAACTTTATACTTTATCAAAACAATGAGACTCAGATCGGCCGAAAATTAAAAACAAGCTTAGGCTGAGCTGAAAAAAAATCATTGAATCTTATAATTTACTTGCACGATGTGGACACAGTAAAAACACAGAGTCGTCCTTTCGCATTTAGTTTGTCTACTGTTGTCCCAAATGAAAGACGTCTGTAATACCAAAAGTTCTCCAAGCTATTAACCTTGTTTTTCAGTGCGTCTTGTCTTTTTGTTTCAATATCAGAAATAAGACCAAATTGATTCCATATTGAGGCTGAAGCGGCGAAAAAAATATATATACATCAAGAACAATTAGTCTCTGCATAGGTTAACGTTTTCGTAAAAAAAATGAGTAGCAGGAGATAGCTCGCATTTTACCGAAACATCGTCATGTAAAGCGCTTTGTGATTTTGAATACGTAGATTCGATTTTGTATGTTTTTTTTATTCTTGCTGGGGTAAATGAAAAATTGAACTTCGATTTTCTCCGTAGAAATCAGCGAGGATGAAATTCCAGAACCTGGTGAAAAATTTCCCGAGTTTACATTTGAGTTAGCTCATGATAGACGGCGGCCTTACTTCATATCTGCCTGCAACCAAGAGGAAAAGGACTCATGGATTGAGATATTTAAAGACTGCTGTTATCACGCGAAAGGTATGTGATACTTCAGAATGTAACAAAATATTGTAATAGTCTTTGAATTCTCGGAAACTACACCCAAATCAAACCAAAGTAATATTCAGAGTTAATAAGTTTGGCGGATCTAATAATGATTTAACGGCATTCTCGATTATGATTTTTTCAGGGCTACGAAATGAAGATGAAGTTGGTAGAGGAGCGTTCATGATGGCGTTCAGACGTACTCAGTACGAACATGGTCTCGGCTGGTACAGCATTAGGGGAACTGAAGAGCAGGTGGGTAAAACGAGAAATAAACTCCAATAAACATATATCTTGTAGGATTGCTGCGATTCTTGAAAGTCCTAGATAGTTCTAGAAGTAGATCGGAAAAAAAGTTAATAGTATGTTTCGCGCACGCTGATTGGCTAACTCAGAGCTGCTATTCATTCCTGAGCAGCAGAAGAAAAACAGAATGACTTCCCGTTTCCCTTCGGTTTCAAAATGTCACCAATGAAGTTACTGTTTGGTCCACTAGTTATTCAGCTTGAGTGCTATCTGTTCAGATATCTATATACTCAAAAACAATTATTCACTTCAGTGTCAGTTAAAGTGGCGAAAATTTTATCTCGCCGCTTCTCTCAATTCTTTCTAAGGTTCGAAACAATACCAATGGTTAAAAAGGTTAACCCTGGGTCCAGATTTTCAAAAGCAAAAAAGTGCTAATCCAGTGTTAAATTTCTTACCCATGATTTCGCTCACATTCTGTCAAAGTCGGATTGACTTGTAAATTTGAGCTTAACAATTTTTATCCTAGGGAAATTTGTATTTTAACAGAACGATAGTCTTATTAAAAAAGAAGCAATTGTTTTGTTTAACCCAGAGTTAAATTTAACTCAGCCTTCAACAATCCAGCCAGGCGCGCGGTTAGGTTGCAGTATTGGTAACTTAGCTGTCAGGGGGGACAAATCCCATGCAGTTTTGCTTTTGTTTAAAAGCGCAACAGTGATATCATTCCGTTGTTGAATGCAACGAAATACAAAGATAATCTTATTTATCTCATTACGTTTATGCTATTGGTACACGAAATGCCACCGTTCGAGAAGAGTTATGAAAAATACCTCGCGTATTTGATGAAAGTCAATAAATGCCACCAGTGCGAAGCACGCGAATGGTATTAGCTCACTTTCATGAAACACAAGCGCTATATTTCCTTTTATAATTACATATCTACATAAAATAATTGATTCTTTAAAATGAAAATCACGTTGCGCTGGTATATCGAGGTAGTACGTACTTCATAGTGTACACACGCTTCAAAGACCTCTGGGATAGATCCATGCATTTAATTAATAACACGCGTGGTATTAATTAATTGCATGAATTATGAAAAGATTCCATTCTCGTCAGCCAATCACAATTGAGTATTTTATGTAGGTATGATATTAGCATAATTTATATCTTTTCAAAAATTTTTTTTTAGTATATTTACTTATTTAGTTAGTTTATTTTCTATACGCACACGAAGCATCCACATATTTTATTTACAAAACAAATTAAAGTTACCTTTTGATTCGTACACAAACAATGCCGACAGGTGCTCACCTAAGTCAGTTGTCACAATTATGCCGTCTTTTCATTCAAGGCCAACCAGCTTGAGGCATGGTTCCCTCTGCTATAGCACTATGATTATACAACTCCGAGTTATATCTCGCTAGCACAACCAGAAAATCCGCCAACACATATTTTATACGCCAAAAGTAAAACTTCTGTTGTGAAATTTGATCAGTGAAATCACTGCTTTGGTTGTAACATTCAGAACCTTAAGAACCAAGCCATTTTTGAATAGTTTGCATGGTGTCATTAGAACTATTCGCTGGTACTATCTCGCTGACATTTTCTACCAACATGCTGATTTTTGGCCAGGATACAATTTTAGTCTTGATCTCATGGAGATAATTCCACCAAATTCCTGAAACGCTGCTGCTCTAAATTTGATTGTTTATTATGTCAGATGGTTTTTATTAGAAATTTATAGTAATAACGTTCTTTTAATGTCCAATCACACCCTGTCAAAGCAAAACTGTTTATTCGACTTTGTTTGTTTCATACCATTGTTTTTTGGTTTTCTTTTGTTTGTTTTCTTTTCTTTAAATTCACAATTATGGAAATAGATTGCAGTAGTTGCTTATATTTCGCTTCGCGGTTCAAACTACAAGTTCCTGATAATGACAACTTGATGTTGCCTAAACGTCATTTTTACGCATTAGTTTTTATTTTAAAATCCCATATAAGGTTATAAATTTTCATTTTTTTAAGGTCACTTTTTGTCATTTTGTTAAAGACATTGTTATGTGACCCTTTAAAAGAACAATTTGTATTGAATTTGAAGATTATCGGTTTTTCTTCTACAGATGCTTAATGAGTTAGTTGTCAGGAAAATAGAAAGAGAGGTGATGTACGAGGTGTATTCATCAATTTCTGGCAACTGGACCATAAGAAACAAAATAAGAGAACAGGTGAGGGTTGTGTCACAAGACGGTGTAAATGGTGTATCTCAGAGATACCATTCTATCGTGCGGAATGTTCGGATTGATTCCAAGACAATCGAGGAGAAGGTGCTGCCTTTGCTCAAAAATCTGTGCACATGTGTCTTGATGAGTAATGACGTTAATTTCTAGGCCCTTGGTGACACATCTGTGTATTTCATGTATATTTGATGTGTATTTTATTTAGCTTCCATTTCATTGTTTAAATCTAGATTGAAAGCGTTTCTCCTCAGCTAAATCCTAGATGCTGGTTTTGTTTTGCTTTTTGTTTGGTTGGTTTTTTTGTCGCCTTTTGCGATGTAATCTTGTGCTTTTGTATCATTGCTAGTTGCTTATTAAATTAATCTATATTAATTTTAGTCTTATTAAGTCCTTACATTAACTGATTTTTTAATATGTCTTTTTAATGAGGTAGCTCGTGTCAATAAGCCTTGTGGTTTTTAATGAGCTTCGTCGCCAGGAAAATTGTAAGACTCCTGGTATTTCTTGTTTTTATTCTCATATGTATTGTATTTTTCCTTTTTTATGGCAAATAAAGAACTTGAACTTTGTGTATGACTGTCAGTTAAAGATCTTTGTTCACCTCTAATTTAGGGTGGTAATATGGTGTCTCCAATTAGTAACTAGCGGTAAACTAGTTTGAGGTGCGTCGGTGTTTCTAAAGAAACAATTTAGTAATGAGAATGTAAATTCTACACCGTAAAAAAGAGAATACTTACTGACGTTTCGGATGTTAGTCCTTCGTCGGAGTCCTTCTCTTTTTTACGGTGTCGGGAATTTACATTTTCATTACTAAATCGTTTCTCCAATTAGTAGCCTATTTGCCAGGTAAATAAAATTATCACTTAAATAAAGTCATTATTATCATTATTTCTTTCATATTTTTAAATTTATTCTCATGACTATGCTACTCAAGAACAACTACCAACACCTTATAATTTATTAGAATTTGTATAGACCCTAGCTTATTATAGAGGTATCAAATTCTTGACAAGGGACTTAGGTTTGCACAGCGATTTTTCAATCTCAGTCTGACTTCGAGGGTTTTTTTCAGGGTACTCCAATTTTCCTTGCTCTGCAAATTTAACATTCATGCCAAAATATGAACCGTTAATCGATTAAACCGCTTGCTAAGAAGAATTGTCAACCACTTCCTTTGCAGTTGACGTGAAAAGAATTATGCATTTAAGACAAAGGGCCGTTTTACAGCATACGGTTACCAATTGTTTAATTAATTCCTTCAGGTTTGTAAAACGCTTGACTCCTTAGTGAGTGCAATGGTTACTCCAACGTGGAGTATGGCGATGGAATCTTCTGTTCAGGCCAAAGGAACTATGGAGTCTCTTATCAAAGACAAAAAGGACGAAGTGTCCGCTACAGAAAGGAAAGTAACTTCTGAAATAACGGGTAAGTGTGTTCTTTGACAATAAGTAAATAAATTTATAACTTATCTCAGCATAATTACACCCAGAAAAACTGCTACAACAACACATTGTTATTGTTTGTACGCCTCAAACTTACTAACATTCGATTCCCGCCAAGGGCAATATATGTTATTTTTCTCCTATTTCTTTCTATATATCTACACGCCGAACGCTTTCCTATTTCATTTATCTACATATCATACAATATATGCGTACCAAAAATTACGGCGTTCAATTTACAAATAGAGAAAAATATCGCCCTGGGAACCCCTACAGTTACCATCTACATAACATTGTCCGACTGCGTTGCCAGCGTGGTTGGTCC
>JAOBRB020701643.1:3939-16954 GCA_027575285.2 Zoanthus pulchellus | reverse complement strand
TGTACGCTTGCTGTCATGTTGAAAATTAATATGATTATTATGTATGTTCGGACTCCTCACCAAAAATACCAATTAGAATATCATTTATCAATAGTCTTATAAGTCTACAACATAAACCCCAACATAAGATTACAAGTGTCTAACTAGACAACTTGTGGTTTCCTTAGACACAGTCACTAGACATTTCTACTATACGGTATACCACTATATTCTTTTTTTTATCTTAAAAATGAATCTGTCAATAGTAATCAATTTGCAGCTTTGAAAAATCTAACATTAAATGTGAATAAAGTTTATTGCTGTCCGCAGCCCAGCATCCTAATTGCAACAACTGCGTTTTCCGTTCGATTCAGATTTTGTCCAGTTGCGGTGATCGTTTCTCGGGTAAACTTCGGCGTGTTCTTCGTATACTGTTTGGAGCCAATCATAGGTCGACATGTTCTTTTCTGCAGGCTCCACAATTCTAAAATCACATGCATTTCACCATGGGAAAAAAGTTTTTACCGCAAAGGAAGTGTGTACGTTTTTATTAAATTTTTTATCAGTTTTGTTAAAGCAAGGTTTTTCTAAAATAATCTAAATTTTGCAATTGAGTCCAAAAGAAATCAAAGGGCAAAGTTCTGGAATACAAAAATATTCCTGTTACAAATCAGATGGATTCGATGTATCGATCTGCTATTTATAAACCCCAAATTTCTGACAGTTTATGGTATGTGTCAAATATTGCAAATCCAGTCGTCAATTGTGATGAGCATAAAGAGGCATAAACACTAATTAATATGATTAAACCGAAAAAGTAAGTCGCAATGAGTACTACCTTGCTCACAGCAACTACTAGTTGTATTGTAATTAATTACTGATTACGAAATACATGTTTATATTTTTTGATTTACCACTGTACACTGAAACTAGAATATAAAACGAACGAAACATTCAAAAGAAACTTTTAGTGAATATGTTGTATGCTTAAAGTATTCCACGAAACCCCTAAAAGGACATACTAGCAGTATTTCATCAATGAATGATGTGCTCGTACAGCAAATTTAGATTTAGTTGTGAGAATTTAACAATATGAGGTAGTTACATATCCCTCAATGGGTTTTGAAAAATTGACGTTTGTGGTTCTTCTGGGCAACAAAACAAAAGCTATTGCAAGTATTAACAATGCATTGTTGACTCCAAAGTCGTATTCCGCGTCGGAATGGTTTAGAAATTACTTAACTCCGCGCAAACATTATATGTCAGGATTGATTGTGACACGTCAAGCCTCGGCCCAATTACTAGCTTATGGAGTTCCACAAGGCCGGCTTTTTTTCACCTTAAACATAAATGACTTATACCTACCGAATTTGCTCGGACTTTACAATGGTCTGTATCATAATTAAAAATTACAAGCTTCACTAATTGAATCAGAAAATTCATTCGTATCAGTTTGTTTTCCGTTGCCCTCACGTTTAAAACCTGCATAATATAACAATATAGTTGAAGTTCGCGGGCGTAAATATGTTTTGGGCCCGACTCAGGTTCATTTTAGCCCGAGAGCAGCGCCACAATGCTCGCCAAAGTTATAATAATATTGTTTAATTTCCAATAATAATAATAATGATAATAAATAATAATAATAAAAAGTTTATTACCGTGTCATAGAGCCAATTGGGGACACCTACTATTACAAAATTAATAGAAAAAAAAACTATGTACAATATTATAATAAGTAACAATATATAGCCAGACAAACTATGCATTAAAATTTTAAAATTTTTTAGAAATATTAAAATGTTTAGATAACATGAAAATGCTTGTACAATGCAAATAATCTTAAATAATCAATCACGTGCTGCAAAGATTGCAACAGTTGCCACTGTCTTCCACTAGGCTAGCAATTAGGACATTAGTTTTGAAGATGCTAAGGCTTGGTATTTCACGAATACCATTTTCTAAGGTTATAACGAGAACCCTTTCGAGTAAATATCTTAGATACATAGCTAGGTACTAGATTGTTCTTTATTTTATACATTAGTATTGCATTGTACTGTAGGCGCCTATTGTGAAGCGCAGGTAAAACTTAGCGGGCTTAAAAAAGTTCCTTATATGTCTCTGTAATTGTTTTGAAGACTGCCGGCAGGGCTTTGTACTAACCAAAGCCTTTGGTTTCGCCTCCATCTCTTTCTCAAGCACAGAGTCAGAGAAGCTAAAGCTAGGGTGAAATACGAGATTTTTGTGAACAATATGGAAGTGATTGTGTCGAAATGCATAGAAACTATTTTTATGTATACATAGTATACATAACAACTCCAGCGCTCTCTTATCTCGGCAAAATAACTCGTGATCTCTCTTCAATTCAGTTGTGGCAATTACACAACGCTAGATAGTATTGCGCAAGAATACCATTTTCTAAGGGAGAAAACAAAAACACAAGACTCATTTTAAGACTAGTTTGCCACAAGCAAGCCATTAATATATTAGTTTTTTACACGTGAAAACAGTCCTTAGGGTTTGAATAACTTGACCTTAGCTTCCAGCATTATAAAAACAAATTTCCATAATGATTTCAGTCCGTCCGATCTGTAACTGGGACAAAGATGGATATTCGTGCATCTACCTTTCCTCTAAAGCCGGCTTTCCATTATGCAGAACTTAAATTTTTCAGCCTACAATAACTCATTTACTGGGCTCATACGATAGTTACTTGCAGGGATAATCAGTTGAGCGTCACCTCATCGCTATGCAAGGTTTTTCATTAGCGCTTATCGATTCTTTTCCCTTGGTTTCTTTTTGTAATTAACAGAAGAGTAGAGATTCCAATTGTGTTGGTGAGACTCGAAAGAATTGAAAAATAATTTGCTATTATATACAATCTTGTACATGAAGACTAAATTCATCCTTTTATTTACGTTCTTGATACAACTGTCAAATCAAAATTTTCTTTGTTTTGCTTACTGTTGCTTGCAAGAACTAATAACTCTCGATCACAGCAGATGGTGGCTAAAGTATTTAGAAGGAAATTCCTCAATTAAAGTGCATGGGGCATTTTTTTTTACTGTTTCGCGTAGTTTAATATATGTTTCTACTTTTTCCACGGTATGTTATCTTTTTATCAGGATTTTGTCGTTTGGAACACGCATTTTGAGCGAAAAACATGTCCACTGGCATCGCCCGGCAAAAATGACACGTGATACTTTTGTGACGTCAAGTTGCTAATCCGAAACAGTATTGAGCATGGCCACAAAGCTGGTTAGCAAGGAAGGTGGAAGAAGGTGTGTTGCTGGAGTGCACAATGGCACCACAATGGATAATAAGCTAAGCAAGTAAAATAGACTTATTCAAGCACTTCTTAGTTGCACGAGATAAACAATTTTACGTCGCAGGAAGTCAATTAGACCCTAGTCCCCGAGACACTTTTTCAACAAAAGTTAGGAATTTTACGGCCTAAAACAACATACCTATGAGTATAACTAGCAGTAATCATAGATTAGTTAAGTGCATTCGATAGTCAAATCTTGTTCAAATCTCGTTCAAATCTTGAATCTTACATGTCCTACTGGCCGAAATGACCCACACCCAGACCCTCTCTGAAAAAACAAAATGGCGTCGATTTGGATCAACCACAAAATCGAGATTTTTTCCGCCAGCGCAAGATTATGATTGCGTTCTCAATTAAGACTTTTTGATACTACATAAGTTTTATACACATATCAAACTATTAAAAACAAAAAAATAATATGGCATATGCACTTTATAAGTCAAATAAAATCAAGAATCATAAAACAAAGCAATCTGTGCTAATGTTCTTCAATCCATAAAAATAACAAGTCGCGTTCATTCGGTCTGTACTAAAACATTTCCTGTTTTTTTAATCATGACAGCAAAACCGGCTTTATATTCTCCTGCCTGGATGAACAACAAATGTTTAGACACGAATTCAGCATTCACGAGGAATTCATCAGTCTAAAACCAAACAACATCAACAGGGATAGCAGAATGGAAGTACATCAAGCCTGGCTTAACAACGTACAGAAACACAAAAGAAAAGACCAATCATAGAACGTTTGAGTCAACCAATCAGAGAGATGTTCGGTCAACCAATCACGGACTGATTACTGAAAATGTAACAACAACAATAATCTTTATTAACATTTGAGAACAATATTTACAACAATTTTTGCTCTTCGCATTTAGTCGAATGACTATTCGAGGCGAAGGCAATAAAAACACAAACAAAAACATCATTACATAAATTTATTAGTAAAAGTGAAAAAGAAAGAGTGGCTATTTTTATTGGTAATAATTACAAGAAGTTACTTGAGCATAGGAATAGACAATAAAAATGATTACAGACGTTTTCCTTGACACTTACAGGTTGTGATTAAAGTGTAGTAAAAAACATTCCATATGAATTATGATCTCATAGAGTTCATGATCTGATCAAGATTTATATAGTCATTTACTACAATTTAGATTTATCAAGAGTTTTGAGTGAAACAGGCAGACAATTCCTGTGAAGATAAAAGAACGCCTGGAGGATTCAATGTAAAAGCAATGAAAATTATCGGGAGTCTTGAATAAATTATTCAAATTATTTGGAGCGCAATTATTAATAATATTACGCATCAAAATACACATGTTTTCAAAATAGAGGAAATTTAAAGGGAGCAACCTTGTTTGAAGAAAAAGGGGATAGCATGTTCTCGTGAATTTGAAAAATTTAACAGTTGGAGGGCACGATTTTGTAAAACGAACAGTCGTTTAAGGTGTGTCTTACCAGTGTAATTAACTATCTATCACATCATAACGAAAACTTGCAGCTTGTACTCGAAACGACGCTGTTTTTCAACGACAAACGGATAAACATATTCTTATCGTTCATGTAGTTGTTCTTGTCAAATTAAGTTACTATTATTGGCACTCCAGACCCGATTAGTTTTTACTACTTCTGGAATCCCAACACTCGTGTAGTTTATACTTTCTGCTTGTCTTTGTATCCCTGTCTGGAATGAGTGTAAATAAAGCTTGTTGTTGTTGTTGTTGTTGTTGTTGTTCTATAAAATTCAGTCTTTCGTTCTTTTTATAAAACGCTGGAAGTTATTTCTTCTTCACATCTATTCTTGTTTTTTAGTGTTGCCAATCTTCCAAACACATGACCGAAGAGTTAACTTCATTAAGTGTTCGAAAGCTAACAACTTCAATAACCTCTCCAGGTAAGTCATTGCCACCTGACCTCCTGTTTGTGTGCCTTATCTTACACACACGTTGGATTGAAGCAAATAATGTGCAGATTGCCAGGCGGTATTCCTTGCTGAATGTAAAGTAAATAGAAGGATTGACGGCACGATTTACAAACACTAAACAAAACATTACAAATGCTACATTGGGTGTTACTGCGCATTTAGACAAGGAATCGTTGAAGTTATACTGCAAGAAAATGTGAATTTGGAAAGGAAAACAGCAAAGGACGAACATTACAACAACTGATACAAGCATTCTTAAAACTCGCTTTTTTGATTTGGACTGAATCCGTTGTATGGCACTCGTTACGTTTCCTGGTACTGTTCTGAACCAAACACGGTAAATCACGCACGAATACAACGGTACAATGACAGCAAGCGGGAAAACATATGAAGTAAAAAAAAGGAAAATAGTGTAATTTTTACGTGCTTCAAGCGTGTCAAACAACGGTTCCCATATTTCTAAACAAACATATTTGTCAGACATTTCAATTACTTTCATTGCATAAAACAACGGGCTTATGATAAAAAGTGAGAGGAACCAGGTAGCCATTAAGCAAATATTGATAACACATGGTGACATGACACGGCGCAATGGAAACATAACAGCACAAAACCGGTCGACAGCAATCACTGTGATAGTGAACCAAGAGCAATATGTAAAAAAGCCTTGAAGTGAAGTTAGTAACGGACAAGAAATTCTTCCAACCAAGTCATTAGACCATGCTGTGAACAAACGCAATTGCCCAGCAATGGCGATTGGTATGTTAGTTAGTGACCCCAGCAGATCACTGACAGCCAAATTGACGATCAGATAGTTTGTTGGATTACGGAGCCTTCGAGTGCGATGAATAATGCAAATGATTGCAATATTTCCAACAAGGGATGCAACAAGAATGATGCTGTATAATGCAGACTTCAAGTAAGGTCCCAAATGTATCCCTTCACCGCAACTCTCTCCAAATAGGGTGCCATTTGTATTATTAACCATGGCCGATATCTGTTGCAGAAAACATTCATTCATGACAAAAACAAGAACTGTTTGAAATGTTTAATAGCTAAGTGCTTATTGTATATATTAATTATTAAGGTCGTATTTTATATAAACTTAAGTAATTTGCAATTGGAATCGAAGTCATAAATACCCAACTAAACATATGCAGGCGCATTACATGAATAAAACATGGTATTCAACCAGCAAAATATAAGTTTTGGCGCGTTTTTTCACAATAACTACGCTAGCATAGACAAATGTTAACTTGTTTTTATCATGTTAGATCAAATGTAACAAAAAATGCCCTGGAATATGAACCTTATGTTTTTAATTGGCAACCACCTCTACAGCTCTTCGCGACCATCTTCGTAAGTTATTTTCAGCTATAGCTAAAACACAGCTTCAGTTCTACATAAACATAACGGAAAAAACAATTCTAAAGTAATTTGATGTTCGTTTAACCATTATGTAATGTTCACAGTTATGCGGGTTTCACAACTTCCTACTCAAAGAACAACCTCATTTAACTCATTTTCAACTGACATGAAAATAATCTATAGTGTAACATTTAAAATAACTTCGGTTTCATTGAACACTTTCTAAAACGTTTTGTGCTGGTAAGGACGTTTCTAGGTTGGCAAGAACGACGAGAGTCTAAACATGTTAACTGGAGTGTAAACAATGCAAGTGTTTCATGTAATCTCAATCTTACAAACCTTGGTGTTATATATCAACAATTAAAGTCTAGTTCCCTTAATGGACGAGAGGACATCACGCGCATGTGATAAAGTTTCGCTGTTTCCCTGAAAAAAAGCGCTCAACGGGCAACAATCTGTTATGGACCGGTAATTAACAAAACTTGAAGTAAATTGTGATTCATTGTGATTTCAAAGGTTCACAAAGCCCAAATTTGGATATAATAAAAAACTTTTTAAAAATATCGGGAAAGCAGTATGTTTTGTAGACCCTCGTCACGGCCATGTTTTCCTGGCTCTGCGTCAGGAACAAAATTAAACGGTTTCCATCGGTCTCACTCAATAAGTGTTAAATGGCCTCTCTCGGACACAATTGGCGGTCTCGGGACCACAAATCATACTTCTTCGCTCGGTCTCAGTAAATAAGTGCTAATTGTCTCTCGACGGCCATGTTTATCTTGGCTCTACCTCGGAAACAATTGGCGGTCTCAGGACCACAAATCATACTGCTTCGCTCGGTCTCAATCAATAAGTGCTAATTTGTCTCTCGACGGCCATGTTTATCTTGGCTCTACAGACTCAGTATAGAATCGTTCAACTTAACCTTTTGTACAATTGTGCTACAAACCTTACTGTATCATCTCATTTCAGACTCAGTACAGAATCGTTCAACTAAACTATATGTACAATTGTGCTACAAACCTTACTGTATCATCTCATTTCAGGCTCAGTACAGAATCGTTCAATAAACTTATTGTACAATTGTGCTACAAACCTTACTGTAACATCTCATTTCAGGCTCAGTACAGAATTGTTCAACTAAACTTATGGTACAATTGTGCTACAAACCTTACTGTATCATCTCATTTCAGGCTCAGTACAGAATCGTTTAACTAAACCTATTGTACGATTATGCTACAAACCTTACTTTATCATCTCATTTCAGGCTCAGTACAGAATCGTTCAACTAAACTTATAGTACAATTGTGCTACAAACCTTACTGTATCATCTCATTTCAGGCTCAGTACAGAATCGTTTAACTAAACCTATTGTACGATTATGCTACAAACCTTACTGTATCATCTCATTTCAGGCTCAGTACAGAATCGTTCAACTAAAACTATTGTACAATTGTGCTACGAACCTTATTGTATCATCTCATTTCAGGATCAATACAAAATCGTTCAACTAAACCTATGTACAATTATGCTACAAACCTTACTGTATCATCTCACTTCAGTATTACAGATGTGCTGGTGTCAATGAGGAAGCATGAGGAAGTGCACCTTTTGAAGTTTTGAAAATTGGAAATGAAAGAAGAACGTCCGTGAGAGCATATTTACAGCTAATGCACACATGCGGACCCCTGCTCTTTTGTAGAGTTTCTTTGTTTGATGCAGCTGTCTGTTCACAGAATGAAACAATGATAATAGAATCCGTACCACCTTAAAGTATTAATTTAGCAAAAAATGTTTCCTCTTTAAACAATAAGAACAAAGTCGTCAGTTCTACAATAGCTAGAATATTACAAGAATGCCAGCTTGTGAGACTTGATATTAGAATGGACTTTAAACTTTTCAAAAATTGCATTATGATAAAATGAGGGATGTCTGTTTCTCGTTTGTAACTAATTAAGTTCGTTTATTCAATACAATGGTTTGATCACTGCTTCTCCCAGTTTTACGCTTATTTTAAAAGAAAACCCATTATCAGCACGATCAGTTATTTCATTTCACAATATTGTCAGAGTTACAATCTCTTTAATTTACTTTTAACAAGTTTTAAATAGTTTTTAATTATAAATTGTATCCTGGGAATTTGTTCATTATTCAATCCTTGTGTCTTGTTACAACCTACAGTTCGTTAACGTCATGGTGGCTGATCACAACAGCAGTTGGAATAAAGGCAAGGGCTATCTCCGCATGCTTCTGTGTGTTTCGAATAGTGAGCAATTATTGAACATATTCATGTGGAAATTTAAACTTTTACTATCCTTTAGTCAAAAGTGTTACTTTTTGATATTAAAATTCAATACATTGTTAACATATTTCATCAAAACTTCTTCTGAAAACAATTTTTTTTCAGGAAAAAGACGTTTTCGAATATAAAATAATTGTTAAATAAATTGAAATGTAAAGACGTTTGGTAGCTGGAACTGTATCTATGGAATACATATGGTTCTCAATGTCTTGTAGCTTAGTGATGAGATCAGAAAGAGAATAACAATAATCATTAGCAAGTTTTTCCACCCCTAAACTATGAGCCAATCTGGTCTCGAGACACAAAGAAATATCCCAGGTCTGCCAGAGTATCAAAGGGCGGACGTGGTTGGCGCAGTTGGTAAGATCTCTGCTTTCCAACCACAAGGTCCCAAGTTCGATCCCGGCACTTTGCGAGATTTGAATCTTTGTGTGGCCTTCTTTCCGCCTAAGCCAACTCAGCTTTCCATCCTCCCGGGGTAGGAAAATGAGTATCAGCATCTGCTGGGACCTAACCTGCGATGGATTTGTGTCCTGTTCAGGGGGAGTCAAAGACTCTCATGCACTTAACACTACAGAAACCAGAGATAAGAGCCGGCTCCATGGGCCACTAGGCTCGAAAGGATTTAGCTAGCTTTTTATCCAGAGTGTCAGAAACAGAAACGCTTTGTCCTAGATCCGAGGGTAACCTGTTGAAGTATGCGTACAAACCGTCGACACTACACCAGGGGCGTAACCAGGAGAGGGTTCCAATGAGTTCCCTCCCCCCTTTTTTAGCGTTCAGGAACCCCCTTCATAGTTCTTGTTGTAAAACTTTAAAAAGCAGAAACCACCCAAACTCTACTCCACGGTTTTGGGCAGAACCTACACGCATGCGTTTAACTTGCTTCACCCGAGTAACTTCCAAACAAGGAACTGGAGCAACTGTGGACAGCTTCCTCGTCCTTGTTAGGACTCGTCAGCTGATTAAAATGCTGTCTATAAGCTTCTGAATGCTGCCTAAACATAAATCAAAAAACAAAAACTATCATCAGCCTCGAAAATCGAGCGATTTCGAAAGTATTTCTGAAATTTCTTGAAAGTTATCCGTTCAGGGTGTTTTTAAGAATCTGTTTGCAAGTATATACAGTTGAGTTTAAACATTTGAGGATCTTAGAAAGTCCGCTAGAGCGGCTCACATGTTAAGGAGCGAATTGGCAGCCGACAAGAGCGCCATGAGCAACAAGCCCGTACAAGAAATATTGCTGGGAAAGCAAGCTATTTTTTTCGGGAGTCCCCAAGCATGACGTCATCTTAGCAGCATAACCTTTTTGTGCATTCGACTTCGTATAAACACGTGGTTCTTTAACGTGGAGGATTTAAAAATTACTCTGTATTTCTGGCAATTGTACTGATAATCGGTTAGCACATACGTAGCTAGCACAACACTGTTAGTAATTTAACACCTACTGTTTTTTGGTTGTTCAACTACAGAGGCAGAAGCTTGCTAGATTTGACTTCAAATGTCGGCCGAAAACAATGGATAGCTGGCGCACAGTAACCATTTACTGGAAATCGAGTTTTTGGATTACTACATCAATGTATGGTTGCGCAACGACCTCCACCGTTTGAAACAACTCATTTTATTTTTTCATATCATTTTTGTTTACATCGTTCTTGAAGGAATTGCTGGTTTTCACATACATCATGGCGGCCATCTTGGCGAACTCTTACCGACAAAGATTGATTGTGATTGTCTTTTGTTTGGTACACCAAGATGGCCGCAATATCTATTTTGTTTTGTGTCTCCTGTGATTGTGTGAAAAGCAAGAATAGATTTTGGCAACCAATGCAGCTTAATGCCTGAATGAGCATAACCTTGAGCCAGGATACTCTATTATTGGGTGGATGTGCCGCCCTAAGCCCAAAACTCTGACCCTATAAGTGACCTATAACTGTTTAAAACTGATCTCCTTTGCCAACCTTCAAGTAAAATATGATACTCTACTTCTATAGGACGGTACATATACGTTACGCCATACCCAATAGGGCGGTACATACCTATATATGCTATACTCTATAGGGCGGCGCATACCTATATATTCTATACCCTATAGGGCGGCCCATACCTATATATGCTATACCCTATAGGGCGGCACATAACTATATATGGTATACCCTATAGGGCGGCACATAACTATATATGCTATACCCTATAGGGCGGCACATACCTATATATGGTATACCCTATAGGGCGGCACATACCTATATATGGTATACCCTATAGGGCGGCACATAACTATATATGCTATACCCTATAGGGTGGACAATACCCGTATACGTCATGCGAGGAAGCAATTCCCTGCCTGTTAACGTTTCTACGTGACCTGATAACTTTTTCATCTCATTCAGATTATACACTACATCAGGAAATTAAGAGACCTTACTAAGACTGAAGGGTGGCAGACAAGACAACACTAGAAGCTTCAGCAGTAGGAGAAGAAGGAAAATTTGTTGCTTGAGCCGGTGTCTCTCTCCGTCGGAATTCAGATCTATGGCCATAAAAATCAAGACCCGCCTGTAGCCCTCGTTGTCGCTTTTGACCCGCATTTTCCACATACTTGAAGCTGTTAAGTTCGAATCTCTTTGTCGGTTCAATACAATGATAACCAAACATTGTTATTTTGTCTTTTGAGCTCCAACTGTGTTGGCATCCATTATTGAGTAATAATCGATTACTTGGGTCCTTCAACATGCATCCAGCCATGTCAAGTCTTGTATTATTTTCCTTGTAAAATTGCCCTGAATCAAGTTCAGTCCGATGACTTGGTTCCACATACAAGTTTCCTTCTAATTCCATTGTAGTGCTTAGATCTTTAAAAGTTTTTCCATTTGATAATTCGAATCGAGTTGTAGGCTCTTTGTCTAAAGAACCATTTTCGAGTTCCAAACGAAAACTATTATCTTCAAAACATTGAAAGGCAGCATCGGTTCTTGAACTAGGCTCTACGAAACTGGTGCTGTGCAATTCCATCCTTGTACTTTTTTCGTCAAAACGGCAAGCTGAATCGAGTGTTATTCTGTGACTCAGCTCCTTAATTTCTGAGCTATTATTTAGCGTTAGACGATGACTTAATTCATTATAACGTTGACTGTTTGCACAATCTAAGCGGAAGCTCGGCTCTTCATATCGCCGTCCTGAATCAAGTCGTCCTCTCGGACTTAATTCCTTAGTTTTTCTTCCTGTTTCTAAATTCATTTTGGTTCCCGTGTCATTGTAGCAGTAACTATTGAGACTGAGTATCCCTGTCTTATACACAAACGAACCACCTTTCATCTCCAGCGGTTCACTCGTCTCGTTATAGCGAACTCCGTTCAAGGTCTGAGTTGTTCCTCTGTCAATGTAATATTTCCCCTCGAGGTACTTGATTCCGGTTCGTGTTCGATACTTACGGCCATTCGCTGCCCAGTGTCTGCCTGTATCCACATCATAACGACCAAAACCTTGAAAGCGAACGGTTGGCTCAACTCGTGTCACGCTGTTCAAGGTTGTTGAAATATTTTCCTCCATTTTTATTAGTCACGGAGTCTGTTGAAAACTTTTGAATCTGAGAAACAATTATAGATTATACATAAAAAGCAAAACTTAAGACATCACCATACATGCGCCGTGTAATAGTAGTCAAATTCTATGTACATTTTAAAAATGACTGTCACAGTGCTCGCCATATTTTGTAACCACATGATATTCAATATATATAGCTATCAGTTTTCCGACGAACCAATGCGAAACTTAACTTTGAATCTAAAATAAGACCCACCTTCATTTATTTGTGAAGCATACTTTCGAAACACGGTGTGGGTAAATATATATGGCTATCATACAACATCAAAGCGATTTACAATTCAATGGTTTTACCTATTCGACATGGTTCATTAAAATTCGAACAATAGAAATCTTTTAACCAAAATTTGCATATATTACTATTAAGTAGGAATAAAGCGAAAATCAAAACAAAACATGCCGTCGCGCAACGCTTCCTTCCAAACAAACTGCTGCTAACATTCGATACGTTCCGTTGTGAATTGAAACCAAACTGTTGCGTGAGAGCTGTTGACCAACGAGAATTCAGGCTTAGGTT
>JAOBRB020701423.1:0-16968 GCA_027575285.2 Zoanthus pulchellus | reverse complement strand
AAATGGTTGCTCATTCTTCCTAGCCAGAGGCTAATGTTTAAACACTCGACGGCTCAGATCTTGGCGTTAAAGTCGAATTTGCAGAGGGAGGAAAACAGGAGTATCCGGAGAAAAACCCTCGAAGTCAGATTGAGATCGACAAATCTCAGCCCGGGATCGAACCATGGTCGTAGAGGTGGTAGGCACGATTGATGACCACTATGCCAACCTGACTCCTTGTAGGGTTTGCAGAATCAATAACAATCAGATTTGTACCGAAAAGTAATTCTTTATACGGTAGTTTCTGCACATTTAGTAAAGAATTTAGCAATTGTAATCAATTCGTTGGTATTTTGCATTAAAACTTTGCATGAAGAGATATATTTGTAAAAACTTGTTTTAGAGGTGTGCTCCCAAGGGTCTTTGAACAAACGCAGCATGCAAGCATATACGTGAAAAAATAATGTACACAAAGCTAAAATCTTGCTTATCCTATTTTGTCGCTTTTCAACACCCTTTTGAGCAATTGTTAGAACAATTGAATATTCAGCATGATAACAGTTAACAATACCTCATTTCCATACCATGGCAGACTGCACATATCCAGCTTGAAGTCAATTGGTTGTGCTTCGGCCTTAGAAATAGGTTCCTAAAAGTTTAACAAATATCAATCAATATTCAGATTTTAATACTGGAAGCTGTTCTTTATTAATTGAAGAACTCGACCTAATAATATTCTCAAATTATTCTACATTGTTTGACGAACTCTACTTAGTATTTTTCTTAAATTATTCAACATTGTCTGACGACCTTAACCAAAGAATTAAATAATTTCTTAAGAATAATACAAAATTGAGGTCGCCAAAATGGTAGAATAATTTAAAAATAGTACTAGATTGATGTCGTAAAACATTGCAGAATTAGGAAAGTATTATCTTTGGATTAGTTCGTCAAACGATATATAGAACACTGTAAGAATGTACTTTGGCGAGATTGTCAAATCAAACATTATTGAATAATTTAAAAATAATTTTATGCTGAGCTTGCTGAGCAATATCGAACCATTTATAATAATAACACTAATAATAATAATAATAATAATAATAATAATAATAATAATAGTAATAGTAATAATGAAAATCAATTGCAAAGGAAGTGGTTACCCATTCTTCCTAGCCATTTACTAATGTTTAATCGCTCGACGACTCAGATAAAGATTACCTTATCTTTATCATAGCGTTTGCCGAGTATGTGTTAAAGAACGAAAAATTTGAATTGGAAGAGTGCAAATCTCTCGAGACTTTTTTTTCAAATTTTAAACTCCTTTGCAAACTTTGGAAATAAAAATAAACTTCAGATATAATGGTGTCAAAAAGATGGAACTCGACGCCCCAACAAAATATTACACATTTTTTTCTGACTGATTTGTAAAATCCCGCAAGGCTGGGGCATTCGAAGTGAAAGATGTCGTAAAAAAACCTTTTTGTCAGTGTCTAGGGCCAGGACACAATCGAAACGAAACCCCTTACCTTAAGATCAATCATTAAGGCTCCTATCACGGGTTTATGATCACTATTCAAGTATCTTAGGGATGAGCTGTACAGTTCTAGTTCTGCCGTGCCTTTCTTGGGTTCAGCTACCTTCCAGAGAACGCGATCACACCATGCAGGTTTACGGTATTTACCACTAAGGAATGCACCAATATTATTAATTTATTAATAAACTATCAAGTTCTCCTTCAGGGTTCTCTTGAGTTACATTAGCATAAACATTCTTTTTGTCTGGTCCACTCCTGTCTTTACTGGAATTAAAACACATACAACATTGTAAAACCTGAGGTAAAAATATTGTATTACATGTGCTTCTGGTTTGTTACTGATTCAGCTAAACTAGGAGAACAGAGACACTAGATGTAATAGAATAGTCATCGGTACAGATTGAAAAGGCGACGCAAAGAGATATTTACAACATCTTTAGAGAAAAAGTTGCTATTTCACCAACTGTAGAAAATAAGATAAGAAAATGCTTCTCTGTTGAAAATTACACATCTTTAATATATAATTTACCTTTTAAAGTAACAAGAAGTACTTTAATTCAATATTTTCAATATAATTTAATACATGGTTATTTCTTGACAAACCAATATTTATATAGAATGATAATAGAGGTAACAAATTTGTGCGATGTCTGTGGGGAAATTGACACAGTAGCTAATTTTCATCATCGAAAGCCAAGAAACATCAGATCTTTGGCAACACCTTCTCGAACTACTTAAACTAATAGTTAGCAAACAGCAGTTGACTAACCTGGGATACTACAAAGTGACAAAAAGTGCATTAGTAATAAACTGGGTAATTCTGATAATGAAACCTTTCATATATACATACAAATAGCAGAAAATAGCATTATCATTTGCTACCGGTACTACTTGGACAGTACCTAGGGTTAATACAGGTTACGTATTCCACCGGTACTACTGGGACGGTACATAGGGTTAATACTGGTTGCGTAGTTCACCGGTACTACTGGGACGGTACCTAGGGTTAATACAGGTTGCGTATTCCACCGGTACTACTGAGACGGTACCCAGGGTTTAAACTGGTTGCGTATTCCACCGGTACTACTGGGACGGTAACTAGGGTTAATACAGGTTGAATATTCCACCGGAACTACTGGGACGGTACCTAGGGTTAAAACTTGTGGCATATTCCACCAGTACTACTAGGACAGAACCAAGGGTTAAAACTTGTTGCGTATTTCACTGGTACTACTGGGACAGTACCTAGGGTTAAAACTTGTTGCGTATTCCACCGGTACTACTAGGACGGTACCTTGGGTTAAAACTTGTTGCGTATTTCACCGGAACTACTGGGACGGTACCTAGGGTTAAAACTTGTTGCGTATTCCACCGGAACTACTGGGACAGTACCAAGGGTTAAAACTGGTTGCGTATTCCTAAGATCACAATTCGAGACAGCAAGCTTTGAGAGCCTTGACATTCTTGGAACCCATAGGCCCTTTTTTCGCAAATTAAACAGAAGATTGTTGCTTTAATGACAACTCGAACTCCTTAGTTACAACAACCATTGTCGTATAGAATCCATGAGTGTTTCTTTAAAAAATAAGCTTCACGGTTTTCTAGACACGTTCTCGACTGCGTCCGCAATGTTTCAAAAGACAAAATGACAAATGCATTTTTAATTGGTATTCTATTTTTTGTATTTTTTATGGGCAATTTTAGCCCACATGACATAGTCAAAAACATTGAGCGTTGCTGGAATGTCCCTAGTCACCCCAGTTAAGCGTTGCCATTAAACATTTTGCTTATTACTGGGCAACGTGTGATAAAACCAGTTATAAACTTGTTTTTTCCGTGTGTTTTGTCGTTTAGACAAAATGTTATATCCCACAATTTTTTGCGGCTCCAGCTCGACTCGCAAAGTTCATTTCTTGCTCAATCGTGTTATGAGGAGAAGAGGGACCTAGAACAAAAGGTAGCCCAGTGAACGATAGTGAAGCAGGAAAATTTAAACAAAGTTCAACTTTTCCAGTACCTTGAACAATGTAGGGCCTATCAGCCCAGGTATTGCAAGAAAATGTTTCCGTACAAGTTGCCCCTACCGTGGAAATAATTTTGTTAAGCCATACCCCAGTCCTAAAGCCGATTATGCTTACAATACTTATTGTATGAGCCAAACTTGGGCTCCCTGTGTTAAGATTTTATTAGGTAACCGCTTTTCATGTTTTGGTTATTTTTGAGAGTTTACGCAAATCTTCGTGTAATTGTTATCAAAAAGTCATAAACTTGCAAGTATTTTGTTTCTAATTAATTTTCTGTGAATTATTGTAATGATAAGAATTTATTGATTTTAGTGAATCGTTTTGTCAAGTATTATGGAGATTAAAGACATTAAGTAGGGTTTTACAAGTTACAACGCATACGAAGTTTAATTCTACTATCAATTGCACATCATTCTAAGTTTCTGTTAAATTAAAGTATGGCAGAGCCTCGGGAAGAGAGGCCGACAAGGAAAACACAGGATGATGTTCGAGCGAAGAAAGCCGTCGAACAACGAAATGGAAGATCCGGACTACTTGGGGACTTGAGAAAGGGAGCAAGTCAGCTGAGAGAGTCTTTGGAAAATCCAGAAGTGTGTTTAACAGAAATAGGAGAAGAGGTATGTCAGTAAACAGAGCATTTCGTAAATTTGTTGATGCGCACGAAGCTTGAATGCAACTTGAAAGTGACGAAGAGAAAAAATTATTTATGTCTGATTCTTATGAGAATCAAAGACTTAAAATTACAGCTTGTTATCTTGTTTAAACTACGTGAGAATAAATATAAACATAAACGTGCATTATCTGTATCAAACTTTAGTCTAGTAAGAGGTCTTCAAGAAATAGTCGGGGCAGTCGAAGTAGTGTGAAAGAGAGGAAAAGATTAAAAAAAGCAAAGTTAAATATTGAGTCTCTTAAGAAAAGACAAGAGATCGACTGTGAAATTGAACAAATGGAAAAAGGAAAAGCTGAATTGAGAAGAAAGATTGAGTTATTAGAAGCTGAAACTAGAGTAAAACAAGCAGTTATTGATCTAACATAGGAACAACATGTTGATGAAGCTGAATCAATGGTTGTCTATGAGCGTGGATACTAATGGGGAACACACGTGCTTTCGCTTGCTCTTACTCTAATTTTAATTTACTTATTGGAAGACGTTCAACCTTTTTTCTCATTTACGTTACTATATTTCAGTCAGTTTATATCCACGAAAATGCAACAAATATTTCTTTCCTGGGGCTTCGGAAACTCAGTTACTGAATGTTTTGATCCGAAGCCTGTTCTCCACAACGCTGGTCTTATATTTCGTTCAACTTGTTACCGCTTCAACTTCGCGTCAGTTACATATGGCAGCTTTCATCGCTCCAGATTGTTGTATTATTTGAACTCAAATGCTTTGTTTGCACTAAGGCGAATTATACTTTCTGGAGATGTGGAACTTAATCCTGGCATGCAAATTCCATCGTCAGCGACGAAATAGACGAAGCGCAACATAGAATTAACAATCTCGTCCAAAGTGGATATTTTTAATAATTTAAAACGTAAAGGCTGCTCATCTTAAATGTTCGGTCGTTAAAATCCATAGAATATTTTAAACCTCGTTAAAGACATTTCTTTCCATTTCTGAGACCTGGGCGGACGAGTCCGTCTTTGACCAATCTTTAGAAATTCCCTGGCTACCAATTGTTCAGACAAGACCGTGGACCCAAAAAATCTGGAGGCGGTTTATGTATTTACGTCAAGAATAGCTTGAACGTATCTACTTTGAATGACTTGTCATCGGTTGCGGATGATGGATTTCAACAACAGTGGATCAGAGTGCAGTGCAGAAGCTTTAAATCAATTGTTATCTGCAATGTTTATCGACCACCAGGCGCCTCAGTTAATCATTGCTTTGAATGCCTTGGTAGATCCTTTGCGTATTCTTTGCTCCTTAATCTCGATATTATGGTTCTGGGAGATTTAAATTGCAACCTTATGTGCACTTTTAGCTTTGAAGCCAACTCTTTGAGAGTCTGTAAGCCGACTAGAACAACCGAATATTCTCAATCTCTAATCGATGTAATTATGACAACAAACTGTTCTATTATTTGTTTATGTGATGTACTGAGTTGTACCATTAGTGATCATGACTTGGCTTTTCTTGTAATGTCTTTCAAAACACCCAGAATTAAACTAACGTATATTACAATTAGAAGCAACAAACATTATAATTCTAATGATTTTTGTAATGACTTGGCACTTGTACCATTCCACATGACTTTTTTCTTTGATAATTTTGATGATCAAGTCGACACCTTCAATTGTTTATTTCATGACCTTACACTTATTTACCACAATATCAAGAGTAATCTCCTTTACAACTATTGGACAAACAATTAAGCAAGGACCATCCTTACCCAAAATTGAATTGATGAAGTTCAGTGGAGACCCACTTGAGTATGCAGAGTTTGTAACTAACTTTAAGGATAATAAAATTATTGAAGACTCGCAACGATTAACTCGTCTGCTTGCTCAGTGTACTGGAAAAGCGATAAGGAACTGCGTCAATCTACCCCTAGGAACAAGGTACAAAGAAGCTTGAAAAACACTAATTTACAATTTCGGTCAACCATATATGATTGCAGAGGCTCACATGAAGAAACTGAAAGAAATAAATGTTAGAAAGGCAGATGCTTCGAGTCTCATGGACTTTGCGAGAAAGTTAGAAGATGCAAGTAGAATGCTTACCAACATGGGACATAACTCTTGTCGCTTAGACAATGAGGATACTATTGTTACATTAATAAGAAAGGTACCGGAGGAGAATCTAAAGAGGAAATGGGCTGATAGAGCAGGAGACATGATAAAGAAAAAAGGAAGGGCAGAGTATAAGGACTTTGTTGACTTTGTCCGAAAGACTGCAGATCGTTTGAACAACAAATACGGCAAGGAGCTGAGAGGAAGCATGACGAGAGAGGCGAAAGACAAAGATAAGCAAGATCAATGATCCAAAGTTACGACTCTAGCAGCTCGGAGTGATTTGAACAAACAAAATTCTAAGAATCATGCAACTCCTCCAAAGTGTCAAAATTGCTCTGGGCCACACAGTATCTCGAGGTGCTGGGTTTTTAAGAGCTTAGCACTTGACGGTCGTCAGAGAATTGTTAAGAAACAAGGACTTTGTAGAATTTGTCTAGAAGAAGGACACTTAGCAAAATCCTGCACAAAGACATTCGATTCTCGAATGGTGGGATGTGACGGTGATCATCACTACTTGCTGCATCCGACAAAGCAAAGAAGTTTAAGCAATGTCAACGAAACTCGACAAGTTTCAACGGCACGAACAACAGCAGCGAAGCCACAGAGTCAATTGAGTACTTCGGTGAATAATAGTGCAACGGTGGCACACACTGACACGGTGACAATCAGTTCGGTTAAATAACATTATGACAGAATGTGAGGGGAAAAAAGATTTACTGCAAATAACAAAAGCAAAAATTATCATACTTCAAATTTAAGTATCATCAGTGAAAACTAGTAAAACTGGATAGAAGATCTACTTTAAGTTCCAGTTTAAAACTTTGGAAACTTAAAGTTTTGATCGATTCTTTAACTTGATTCCAAACTTTTGGTCCAAAAAACGTAATATTAAATTTCCCATAATTGGTTCCAAACTTTGTAAAGCAAAGATGGATTTCGAAGATAGACGAGTATTATAGCTATGAAAAAATTATCAAACGTCTTTAGAAGACTTGATTTTGAAAATTTATACATAAAGCATGCTGTATGGAAAAACATCATATCATGTAGTTTTAAAATCTTGAGTCTGGAAAATAAAGGATTGGTATGAGCTTCGAATTAAGCAAAACATAAAATACGTATTGTTCTCTTTTGCAGTACAACTAACGGATTAATGTTTGTAACATAAGTGCTACCCCAAAAAATACAGCTATATGTGAGAAATGGATACACAAGAGCGTAGTAAAGCTTGGTTAAAGTTTCACAGCTGTCTTAGTTTGCATAAAATGCCAATACTTTTAAAAAGTTTCTTGGACATATTGTTACTATGGTCTTTCCAATTCAAATGGGTATCTAAAAGAACCTTTAAGTATTTTATGCAATTTTGGGGGGGAATTTTTCTGTCATTTAGATGCAGTGAAAATGAGTCGGAAACGCATTTTTGAGAGGTATGAAATAAACATAATTAGTTTTATCAGTAATAAGAGATAATCGATTTGCACACAGCCATTCATGAATTTTGCATAATTCAGTGTTAACAGTTTTTTGAAGTTTATTTTGACTTTTAAGAGAGAAAAATAGGTTCGAATCGTCGGCAAAGAGATGAAGATCTAAAGTCAAAAGTGTTTTGCTGAAATCGTTAATAGTAAAAAGAGCAGCGGGCCAAGTACTGAGCCCTGGGGTACCCCACATGTAACTGGTTGTTGAGTCGACGATGTGCTCCCAATTGTAACAAATTGCTTTCTATTACTCAAATAGGATCAAAACCAGTCACTAGCCGTTCCTCGCACACCATAATAATCAAGTTTCTTTAACAATATACTGTGGTTCACTGTATCAAAGGCTTTACTAAGATCTAAAAGTAATCTGCAGGAAATCTTTTTCTCTTCAATAGCCCTTTGAATTTTGTCAACTATAAGCACTATGGCTTGAGTGGTTAAGCGATTATTTCTAAAGCCGAACTGGTTTTCATTCAAAGTATTCTGTTTTTCAAGGAATACCATCAATCTCTTATACATGATCTTTTCTTTGTGAAATACGGATAGTTAGGATATTGGTCGATAGTTGCAACTTGTGGAATGATTACCAGCTTTAATGACTCAGATAACACGGGCAATCATGTCAGGGACTAGACCAGAAGAAAATGATGCATTAAACAAGTAGCTTAATAGGAAACTTAAAATCTGTCTTAAAAGTTTGAGTAAGTTAACTAGAATACTAAATGGCACAAAGGCTTTGTTTGCGTTTAACTTAAGGATTCCAGTTTCAATTTCTTCCGTTGTTGTTGGATTAATAAAGAAGCTGTTGCATTGTGGTTGAGTCAAATAACCAATGAAGGATTTATTTGTGCGAGGAATGACTTCAGCTAGTTTTGATCTAATTGAAGAAAAGTAATCATTAAAGGCATCTGCGATGGCTTTTGTGTCAGAGATAGTAGTATTGTTAACAACAATACTATTAGGACATTGAATTCTTTTTGATTTGACTTTTATGAGCTGCTTTATTCCTTTCCACGTATTTTTAATATTGTTCGAATTAATATAATAGTAGTTGCAATAATATTGTTTTTTAGTTATGTTAATTAGATGTTTAAGTTTATTCCTATAAGGTTTATATCTTGATTTATTTAGTTCATTTTTATTCTTCAGATAAACATGGAAAAGTTTATTTTTAATATAAATCGATTTCTTAATACCAGGTGTAATCCATGGCTTATATCTAGTTTTAAGTTCTCTTTTCGTGCGTTGTCAATAATGCTTGAAATGCATGAATGGAAAGAACTGAAATTCTCATTAACATTTTCTTTGTTTTGAAAGACTTCATTCCAATTTATTGACTGCACTCCATCAGATCTTGGTTATTGAAGTTAGAATAGTCGCGCCTAAAATTCATTTTGTATTTTGGAATAATGCGATTGTTTGTTTATAATGAGAAAATTTGGAAGATGATCGGTAATATCATTGATTATGTTACCACTTATAGAGAAAACATCTGTTGAGCTAAGAAAGATGTTATCTATTGTTGCAGTTTGATCAGTGATTCGCGTAGGCTGTATGATCTGAGGTAGAATATAATACGTGCCCAAAGTATTGACAAAATCCTGTATCTATCATAGTTGAGTAAATCGATGTTAGTGTCGCCCATAAATATTCAAAGTTTGTTTTCATTTGAGATTTTGTCAATAATTGAAAATATGTAATCGGTGAACTTTTCTGTTTTGCTATTCGGATGTCTGTTGGAGGAAGTCAAGTCATCTCTAAAATCATACTGTGAGCCTTGCCTTACATATAAACCAAAAACCATAGCCCGGTAGCTCCGTGTTAGAAATCTGGTCAACATTGTGCTTGATTTTATTTTCAGAAAGACCAATAACGGTAAAACTAAACGACAAATCAGCTAGCAAATCACACATATCATAATAATTGGCTGCTAAGCTTCTAACATTAACATAAAACGCAGAGAGAAAATCGGTTTGAGGACACTGATTTTCTTGTAATTTTCTGCGAAATTGCGGCGTAGTAAAACAATCAAAATCATTTTCTTGAACAATATTCCCTTCAATATCAAAACTATTTAGATTTGGAATATTATTAAGTTTCGATAATATTTCAAAACGAGGTAAATATGATAATCTGTCTAATTTAGATTGTTCCTTAGGGTTCAGTGGCTCCATTGTTTGTCAATGAATATAATTGAACGATATGAAATTAAAATGTGATCTAATTGAATAAGCAAATTCTTTACGTACGACTCTTGAAAGTGTACGAAAAAGCATTTTGAGAGAAAAGAAAATTCTGAATACTAATCTGATGAAAATATGAATCCAAATCTTATCAATATTAAAATTTATAGTCAAGAAAATAAATGAACTCATATATAAATATGCACTGACTATCTGGCTGAAATTGGGGTGAAAGAGTTGCTGGTGCGAATACGTTCTAAATCCTTGTCATTGGATGCAATCTTGGCAGGACTGTTAGTGTTTTTTCTTAAGAATATACGGCCATGATGAGTCCAGATGAATTTAAAATTCATTTCCCTTTTGAACATCAAACATTCAAGAAACAGTATTTTATTGTTGGGCTTAAACTTTCATTAATAAAGATCCTGTTACCAGATTGATCCGAAAAGCCAAGATCTTTTCTGGTTTTGTTGCTGAGCCTTTTTTTTCCTCTGTAAAATTTATCCCTTACATCACGTCGAACAAATTTTGCGATTATTTTTGTGTCTCTTGGACGACGATCTCTCCTAACAGCTTCGCTATAGCTTGTTGGTTTAACCGGGAGACGATGACTCGCGGAGATGCACCACTGTCAATCTCGACGCCCATTAAGTTACCGAGTTTGATTACAATTTCGTTTGAGTTCTCGAGTGGATTTTTTGGTATGCCAGAGATTTCGATGCATTCATGCCTGATGTATTGCTCTAAATCTTTAGTACTTTCTCTCATCTTCTAGCATCTTCAATTCGTTCCTTAGCTTTACGACTTCCTCCTTGAGCAGTTTATTTTCCGTTTCAACTTGTCTGCTGCTCTCTTCCACGTCTACTATCACGTCTACTCTACTGTATAGCTCTCTAAGCTTTCCGTTAAGGAAGTCAACCGATTCGATTAAAGAGTCAATTTTTTCCTTTAAGGGATCAAGCTTTTTGTCAAAAATAGTTTCCAGTAAATCTTTCGTTATTACCGACATTAGTTAAAACGTTTACACAATAGAAACACCAATAAACAAAAACAGTTAGATTAAAATTTAACAGAATGTTGTACAAGGACAGAGGAGCGAGAAAACAAGTCCATCCTCCCTGATCGCTAGTCGCTGACCCGGTCAAAAAAACCTACTGGAATACTTTATTCCATAAATATTCTTCGTGGAACAGATTAAGACGAATCGTAGCTTGGCTCATTCGAATTGTACTAAAGATGAGAGAAGGATTGAGCACTCGAAACACCACAGTGAGAAAGAGTGGCAACACAACAAAGTTCACTGAACCACTTACAGTTTTAGATGTCTCAGAAGACGACAAAAGGATTTTAAAAGCTGTACAAGCACAGTCGTTTACAGTGGATGTGTCAACACATTGAATTAGCACAAGATCTGACATCTGACAGCTTTATCAAGGCAGTCCTACGTTTCGTTAGTCGGCGAGGACCTCCACGCGTAATTTACAGCGATAACGGAACAAACTTTAGAGGAGCGGAACTAGACGTAGTCAAAGCACTGAAGATCTGAATCAAGAAAGGATCCTGAGTAAGCTGAAACAACGTGGTATCGATTGGAAGTTCAACCCACCGTGAGCAAGTCATCAAGAAGGGGTTTGGGAGCGCCTGATTCGCTTGATTAGATGTATCCTGTACTCGATGATCGGTGAATGACTATTGAATGAAGAAACGCTGAGGACATTCCTTACGGAAGTGGAGAAAGTCATGAACAACCGACATTTGACCAAAGTGTCAGATGATCCCGAAGATTTAGAGGCATTGCCCCAAATCATGTTCTGCTATTGCGTCGCAACCCAGCATTGGCTCCTGTAGAAATTGACGAAACAGACAAGTACCAGGCGAGATGGAAGCACGTTCATTTGCTAGCTAACGAGTTTTGGCAACAATGGACCAAGGAGTACTTGCCGGCGTTACAAGAAAGGCAAAAGTGGTTGCAGTGGAGAACTAATTTGAAGGTTGGCAACCTACTATTAGTTGCAGATAAGAACATTCCTAGAGGTCAATGGCCAAAGGCGTTGGTTACAGAAGTATTACCAGATGCTGACGGAGTGGTACGCCGAGTATCAGTGAGAACTGCGGATGGTATCTGTCAACGAGATGTACGCAAGATCTGTTTGTTGGAAGAAGACTTAATGAAAACGATTCAAGATGAAAGCAACAAGTGACATTCTTATATAGAAAACGTTATTAGCGCATTAGTTTGTGAACTGTTTTTGTTCTTTTTTATATGTTATGGTTAACCTGATTGAGTTGTAAAGACCTCGAACGTCTTTCAGGGGTGTGTGTATGAGCCAAACGTGGGCTCCCTGAGTTAAGATTTTATTAGGTAACCGCTGTTCATGTTTTGGTTATTTTTGAGAGTTAAAGCAAAACTTCGTGCAATCGTTATCAAAAAGTCATAAACTTGTAAGTATTTTGTTTCTAATTAGTTTTCTGTGAATTGTTGTAATAATAAGAATTTATTGATTTTAGCATATCGTTTTGTCAACTGTTGTGGAGATTAAAGATATTAAGTAGGGTTAAATAAGTTACAACGCTTACGAAGTCGATTTCTACTATCATTTGCACACTTAGGGTTATGTATAAACCAGAGTTTAAGTTTATATTTCTAATACATTAATTGACAACGTTGATGAGAAATGAAGTTTTCAATATCTATTACCTGACAGTGTCCCAGTCGTTTGTCCCTGGGTTGTATTTGTATGTTGGTGGAAATAATAGCTGCCCTTCAGAAAATCCCAGGAAGCATTTCTTTTCTTGATAACTCTGAATTAACTGACAAGCAAAATTGGCAGGGAGATGAGTGAACAGAACAGTACTTGTGTATTTATAACGTTAGTATACAACAAACACAATGATCGCATTAACAGCATCGCGCAGTCACACATACACTAATGTCATTCAGTGATTTAGATTGTCTTGCGATACAATTAGTGTATCATAACCCAATATAGCGACTTCCTTTGCCATATCAGTTTCCGTAGCTCAGTGGAACAGCGTTCGAAAGGCCATGGATGGGTTCGATTCCGATCTGGAGCTCAGATTTTTTCTTAGTTTTTTGTCCCCACGTTTGTCTTTGTCAATACAATAAACCTATTTAAAACTCCACGAATGAACTCCTGGATGGATAAATAGAAGAAATACTGACATAGCAAAGACGTTTACCCCTTCCCTTCCCCCTTAGGATAAAGGAATTACTACACGAGTTAATTAAATCCATAACTTTTTAAAAAACAGGTTTTCCTTGATGACACTATGGTTTTTCCATACTGCCTTTTTCAACTCTACGGATTTTTCAAGCTTTTTCTTCTTCTAACTACAGCAATAATTAAATTTTCTCGCATTATTTGTGGAAGTATAACTAGTTACTACCGAAAAATCACAGAGCAGAGCCACGCAAAAAAATGTATAAAGAGTGAAAGTTTTTTTGTTCACAATGAGCAGAAAAATGTCTTCCCAATGTCGAAGCATAGTCGTAGCGTGGGATGGGCAGTGAAGATAATCGACAGCCGCCTGTCACATGACACCCCCTAACATGACAGCTTTGTCTGTTACTTCATGAACACTGTGTGATACGGTCGCAATGTCGGGTAACTTGCTGACCGACTTTTATCAAAATCCCCAGTATGTGATGTGATCGTTTTTAGATACTCTTATTCTACTGGAATCGTGACTGGCTCAGAACCTACTAAAAGCTTTTACGTATTTTCTATATTGTCATGTCTGATGACAGCAAGCCTAGTAAGTTGTCTTACCCTACAATAATGCCTAATTACGAACATAAGACTAGATAAACCAATTTTGACTACTAATAATTATGTATGATGGCTATTCAGAAAAATAATATTCGTTTTCCACACCCTTAAGCTATTCCACTATCTCAAGAGGGAATGGTTTCGTACCTGATCATGAGACCAAAGAGCTGAATATTCTTTTTTTGCTACAAGTCCCTGAATAATCTCCACAGATTCATTTATTCGGTAGTTTAGGTCCCCCAACCAGAAAACATAACTATAACACAATGAAACAAACAAGGTTAATTTAATAACATTTACACTCCAAAAAGATAATTCTGAACACGTAACGTTTACGCATTGTGATTAGTACAATGATTACTGTTACATTTACAATAAATGTCTAAACTGTTTTACTATCACCCAACTAGTGGACAGATGCAAATCCTGCATTTTAATTGGCTACGCTACTAGGGGGCTATTAGTAATGGTCATGGAGTAGCAAAATTTGCACGCTTTCTTTCGTTTTATTCCCGAACAAACCTTACCTTCAACTTGCATTTGCTAACTTTCTTATTGCTTTTTTTGTCGGACTAGTTGGGAGAAACTAAAACAATGAAACCCTTCGCCCTCACTGACCCGTAGCCTTTTAGCCCTAGTGTAATGAGCGCCGAACATGGCAGCCCTTTCTCTAAGTGTCCACATAATTCTTATTTCATCAAGGATAGTATTTATTTCTGGACACCGATTTTCAACTATAAATGTTTTTAACCTATATGAAAAGAAGCTGCTTTATTAAATTATAAATGTTAAAACCTCCTTCTCCCCGATTGACCTCTAGTCAAAGCATGGCTTCTAGTGTGTTTTATATTGCTGTTCAGTTGATCTCACAATTTATATGGACACTGAAAGCAATCCTGGACCTACTCCGTACGATGTATCATATTCTCAAAGGTTCAACGCTAAACCATTCGTCAAGCTACAGAAATTTTGAGTCAGTGACGACATTGAACAACAACACCAACAGATCACGTGCCACAAACTCTTGCTACTGTATTTACTCTGAAGCACCACTGCTGTACTATAACTACGGTAATCAGCAACATCGGCCAATATTTAATCAAGATTCTGTCATTTTCCATGCATTAAACAATTCCGTGGGAATAGAGCCGGCAGTAAAGTGAGAGGAAAATGTAAAAAAATTGCATATGGTAATTACTACAACAGAAAAAAACAGTTGCTGAAGCCCAAAGGGTATCACTTTTAAAGGACGCCATTAGCATTGACCTCAATACAACAACTCTCCGTGGTGTCTGGTTCTCATCGAAACAATTTTCTCGTGGGGTAAACCTATCAAATTTAACATTAGGCCGATCAGCTTTAGCCTCATATTCACTATTAAACTTGCTACTTGGAACTCTAATTCTGTAAATAATAAATGTGCTTCAGGTAGTGATCTTGTTACTTCGAAACATCTTGATATTTTGACTGTTATTGAGTCCTGGATCTCGAATGGCGAATCTCCATATTAGCCATGGCACCTCAAATATGACACTGATAATCATATACAGGCCCACACGCTCTTAAAAGAACAGTGCAACCCCGACTAACTTCTTTGAGGAATTTTCGAGTTTACCTGAAACTTTAACTATAGCCCCTGGCCCTCTTATACTAAACGGCAACTTTAACTTTCATTTGGACTCTGCCACTGATCACAGTGCTTGTACGTTCAGAGATATTCTTGAATCTGCTGACTTGCGCCAACACATTGATGTACCAACCCATCGTAGCGGACACACCCTAGATTTGATCACTGATCGAAATTTCTGTAATTTGCCGTCAGATCTTGCTATTGACCGGCGTAGGCACTCTCTGACTTGCCATTTGATCACTATGCAGTAATTTGCTCACTTCAACAGCGAAGACTCCCAGATACCAAGAAACCCTTAAAATATCGCGACTACAGGCGTCTTGACAAGCAAAAGTGGAGAGTAGACCTTGAATCATCCTTGCCTACCTTCGCCTCGTCCAACGCTTAAACCATTACTGACTGATTTAATAATGCCCTCCACATGCTAATCAACGTACATGCACCAGAGAAAAGCAGCTCCGTGACATAACGTCTTAACACACCTTAACTCTCGGACAAAATGTTTTGGATGGTGATAATAAAATTGATAGAATATAATTGATAGAAATTCGTCAAACCGTCGTCTAACCAAGTTGGACCCTCGCATGGTCTGGAGGGACGGTTTGGCAGCTATACACAAATTCTTCACACTCAAATACTTCTCTCAACTTACTCACTCTCCACCAAAATTTAGGGTAGAGAGTGGCCTTGATATCATTTTTATGCAGCTCAATTTTGCTTTCAACATATACGCGCTTGGCAATACGGTGGGAATGATTAAGCTTGTTTCTGTATTGCTTATATTTAACTTCATTGCGTGGACTTGGATCATTCAGAAAGCGTTGATATAATTTATTCTTATTCTTAATAAATCTTAACAAACCCTTAGTGAGCCAAGGTTAACCAACACCGGACTTTCTAACGTTCAACATTTTTCAGTGGAAAGCATCTATTGTATAGAGAGGTGTAATTTTCAATGAATATTCCATACGCATCAGACGGGTCAGTAGACTGGTGTACAGCCGGCCAATCTAAACTCTCGTTTAAAATTGTTTTCATTTTTTTTTGAAAAGTTATATATTTAACAGGATTGCACACGATATATGTCCGAAACAAAAAAAAATAGGAAGGTGATCCGAGATGTCATTTAGAAAAAGGCCACTAATTGAGTGACTGAACGGATCATTAGTGAAAATGTTGTCAATTAAAGACCCTTTCAATGCCGTAATTCTAGATGGACGTGTAGTTAAAGGGAAAAACATCTTAGAGTATAAGATGTCTAAAAATGATGTCTTATTGCCTGATGTTTGGAAAGGCTCATTAAGGTCACATTCCAGTCTCCCAATAAAAAAATAGACTTTTTTCTCTTGAAAAAGTATTAAGAACAATATCGAGATCGCATAGGAATTCATTTAAATTTTGCAAAGGCGGCCTGTACACAATACCAACAATAACATTTTTGCCACTTGCTCGATCGATCTCAACAAACATAGATTCTGCTCCTTTCTGGTCAATGAACCTAAATCTTCACGCAATTTAAAACGCAAATAGTCAGCAAGATACAAAGGAACACCTCCCCCTATACGATCTTTGCGATGTTAACCTAAAAAATGGAATGTCAACACAAT
>JAOBRB020701422.1:0-27329 GCA_027575285.2 Zoanthus pulchellus | reverse complement strand
AAGCTTAATAAATTATCTCAAACCAATTAAACTCTTTACATACAAAGAAAAATCATTTTACAAAGCAATAATTCTCTACACTTACCTCCTTCATAAAAACTCTTGCCACCATTGTTGTTTCGAATTTGAACCAAGTACCCAGTCTCCACTCCGCATCACGGATCGGCCAAAAGAAATGTATGACAGTTTCTACGCCCTCTCTCCTTCCGCCCTGCCTAACAACATCTCCTCACAATAGCAAAGCTAATGGAAAGGCAGAATCTGCCTTAAAATCTGTCAAGCGACTACTAAGAAAGACCTCCAAGATAGCGAAGACCAATACCTTGCGCCTCTATCATTACGAAACACACCAACCCAGGGGGTTGACAGCAGTCCTGTACAACGCCTAATGAACCGGAGGACTCGATTGTTACTTCCAGTGACCACCAGACTGCTAGAACCAAAAACTTCATGCAAAGAAACTGAGAAAGAAAAACTTTACAATCAGAAACAAAGAAAAGCACACTTCTATACAATTAGGGGGCCAAAAACCTGCAGCCTTTAGAGGAAGGAAATACTGTGAGAATGAAGCCATTTGTTTTGGGTCAAAAAGAATGGAAAAAAGCTGTAGTGACAAACCGATTAGATGAAAGATCGTATGAAGTATATATGGGAGACACACTGTACAGGCGCAATAGGGCCCACCTGAGGAAAACAGAAGAGTTACCTGATCGCAACACAGGTCTTTGTCTGAAATTCATTAAGTATTGTGCATCTTGTTAAACTTGTCTGGACATACAGTATGATAGCTATCTTTTGAGCAATAAATTGTTTTCCATAATTCAACATTTTTGGACTAATCAATTCATCTTCTCGGAAAATGTTGTATATTATTTAAAATTTCTATCATAACTCTTTACCAAAGGATTTTCTATTGACTTAAGGCACTCGTGTATTGTTCAAACAAATAACTTTGTTGAAAACAAGGTCAAGTTTCCTATAAATCTAATAAAGGAGGCCTTTTGTCGGTTGCAGCAGGATTTTATGATATTCTTTTAAATCTCTTGCCACTTGCTCTTTTTTCAGTACCTGTCAAAAATGTGACTGCTGTTTTTCAGTATAGCTCAGTCCCTAGTCAATGCCCCAGCATTGTCTTAAAACCTTTATTCCATTTTAAAATTACAGTAAATCGTTGAAGCAATTCGCGTAAATTATAACAATTTTTTAACACTGACTAAACAAAACTCGCATTCAGACTAGTAGCAATGGATGAAATTTTATATTATGTTCAAGGGTGTAACTTTAGCGTAAACTTAGAGCCGCAGGGCCTCAGGAGCTGAATTGATGTTTAAAATTAACATATTAAGATAATTTAATTGTTAAAACAATTAGTTTTGCCATGAAAATAGTAACGGAGTACTCCGAAGAATTAGAACAATCTGCCACGAATACAAATAGTTGAATAGGAAAACAATTTAAATTGCTTAAGAAATCAAGACTCTGCCTTTTTGCTGGTGGCGTTTTAAAAAGGAAAAAAAGTCTTTAATTAATGTTATAGTTGTAATAGTGTTTTCATTTTTTTTTGCTTTGGTTTGGTACTTTTTACAAATCTTAGAAGGGGGGGGGGTGGGGGTAGCTGCTTTGAAATAAATGTTCTGTTATTGTTAAGGAAAAGATGAAATGGCTATAGTAATGAAAAATAAAAGGCACACTTCGTTGCAGAAAGATTATATGCAACAATACGCTGAGTCCTGCACAGCTGTCCAACAAATAACCCTCTTCCCACTCCCCCATAGTACTAGTACTAGTAGTCGTTACAGAGGCTCAAAATGTCGTGGAGTGAATGGAGTCATTTGAGCCATTCAAAACCAGAAAACATTAAACGAACCACCTCGGGCACCTTGTCACTGCTGTCTTGAAATCAAGTCTACAAACGAAAATAATTTCATAATTACTGCCATCACAACTTGTTGTTTAAGATTCATAAAAGTTTATATGCAAGTGTTGGATTAACCCTGTCATTGAAAACTGTCAATTCAACGCGCCAACTCCAACGCAAACAGCCCATTAGAATAGCTCGGTAAAATTATTGATGTTTTACAAAGGCGGGAACAGTTTCACCTGAACAGTTTTAGTGAGGCAATTGCAATTTCCTGTATTTTCCAAAACATTCAGTCGTTACAGGTTGGACTTTGAGGCCAGTTTGATATCTCTTGCGCGCACGAAAGAATTGCATATTATCTGCAGGTATTTAAAGATATCCAATTTTCTGATGTTTTAGTGTATAAATTTTGGGAGATTTTTCTTTTGCTTATTCTCTCGTCTGATTAGTTTTAACCTTTCGTGACATTAAAAACAACAATATGCTGGCTGTGCAAGGCTTTGTCAAGGTATCATTTCAGTTTTTATAATTTCATTATTTCACGAAAGTCTTTCGTATTTGCATTACGTTGAACAAACCAATCTGTACTTACAGCGCTTAAAAAACGCTACCATTTTGCTTCGAGCCGACGAGAAGTAATATAAAAACATCCTTGAGAACTGTCACAGACTCAACACAATACGAAATATGACCTATAAAGCTGCAGGGATTGCGTGGGCCGATATAGGCTTTGTTAATAACCCCAGGTCCTTGTTGCTGTTTTCAAATAATGCCACATATTTTTCAGTTTGATTTTGGTAGGAACCAAATAACAATTTAGCTCCTGGTATTTTATCGTACCCTGAACTAGGACGTCGTTTTTTAAAAATTAGTTCTTTTATTTGACAGTCTTCAGGGATTAATCCGCGTACTTAACTACGGCTGAAGGCCTCTTCAAATACTCGAGAAGAATTCATTTTTAGCTCGGATTGAGGTAAGCAAAACTCGACACATTTATCAACCCACTATGAAGAACTAGAATGATAATAATATTAAATATCTCTATGCTATTACTTGAAGTATCTAGTTCACAAAGCTAAATATATATGAATATATAAGCGTAGATTTTTATAAATGAAACTTGAGTATTTTTTAAATATAGAATTCATTATTTATGCTATTCAAGAAAATCAGTATTGATAAAATTGCATAAAAATCAGTTATCTAGGGGGGTTGTCTTTAACATCAGAATTTAGATAATTTGAAGATTTTAAAGTGCATATGACATAAAAATGTTTTTTACTGTTTCTTGTAGTTTAATATGTCAAATATACGCATTCTAGTTTCTACTTTTTTTCACGGTATCTTTTTAATCGTTTGAATTACCCGTTTTGAGCGAAAAAGATGTCCACTGGAATCGCGCGGCCATGACGTCAATTTGTGTGCTCGATACACCATTAACATGGCGACAGAGCAAGGTAGGAAGAAAGATGGAAAAAGATGTGTTGCTAGAGCGCTCAATGGCACCAGAATGGAATGACAAACGAGTAAAATAGACTTTTCCAAGCACTTTGTGGTTGCGCGATGTAAACAACTTAACGTCACAGGATGTCAATTAGAACCCAGTCACCGGGACATTTTTTCAACAAATTTTAGGAATTTTACGGCCTCAAAAACATGTTTATGTATACTATTAAGACTTTTAATACTACAATGATTTCATATACATATGCAACTACTAAAAACAAGAATAAAAAGTTCTATGTCAAATGCACTTTTTGATATTTGATAACGTGAAATGAGATTTATTTCAGAGCAAAGCTCCGCGAATAGTTAGCGCGGCATAGAAGCAATCGTGTTTTAGTTTTTTTATCTAATTTACGAACAGAACCAGAGCGTATTTTGCATCTTTATATTTACTAATATATTTATTTTTAAGTTTATGGCGCTCGTGATCTGAATTAGACCGGAACAAAAATAAAAATGTGACTATCGCGTGATACCCTTGTACACTAGATTTGTAGAAGTTGCTTTAAGTTTTACGGTTATAGATGGTAATATAGATATGCAGAGTGCCGCTTTAGATTAACTTAGAATTTGAGTGGGCGATTGAAGTGGGCTTTGAAATTTCATCTTTTCTTCAGGAAAGACACCATCTAAGCTCTCTCTACACAGACAAGGACTTTTATCCCACTGTCTTTTCGTCTGAGTTGGGGACGGGAACAAAGATACTTTTAAAATGAAAGTTACCATTACTGCACTAAATACAAAAGCGAGTTTTTTCCCGCCATTTACAGAAAAGCATGTCACATCAATTTTGTTGTTTCAATATAACTTTTAGCTAAAATCGTTAAGTTGCGGTTTTTCTTAAGCGCAAAATCTTCCTGATAAACTACAAGGAGAGCAGCTCAAACTATTTTTGCATTTTTTTGTTGAGATTGCATCAAAACTTTCTAAATAGTATATAATAGTCCAATTTCTTCAAGGTTCAGCCATTTTTGCTATCCTTTGCAAGAAGTAAATAGATAATGTTATGAATGATGCTAAATTGAAAGTCTAGATTTTGAGTGGAAATCTTATTTTTGAAACTAAGAGGAGAAAATTGTTTTTGATCTGGGAAAATTGTTTAAACAATGTTCCTCTGGATTGATGTTTAAATCGTTCACAGGGATTAAGGTCATGTAAACCGCACAAATCATTGAGCAATTTTCTCGCTGTTGAATCAATTAAACTATTAAAGTTTGGACGAGCATTTTTTAAAATTTTGCAATGATAATACGGCAATAGCGAGAGAAACGATTTGTTTGTTCTCGCTATTGATTTTACTGACTATGAGTATAGTCCATAGAATCCATATACAACTCACTAAAGTTACATTCTTAAACATAATTGAAGAAATATTTAAAGCATGCAGTTGATCATCATTAAAGATTCAAAGAGATTCTCACTATTACTTAACTTATTAACTAGTAAACTCCTTGATCGTATCTTGACCTTCATCTTGTTCGTTTACCCCGGCCGGTTCCTCCACGATTTGACCCTCTTCCAATACCTCTGGACGAAAGATCTGAGCCACGAGTTTGAGCCGACAAACTGGGGAACGATTCATTGGCATCAAATGGACCAACAGTTGCAATTCTTTCGAGGTCGTTTGTACAATCAATTCGGAAAATTTTGCTATTGTGTGTTTGTCTTAGCAGTATGGTTTGGTTTTTGACCCAACAATAGGCCCAATTATTATCTCTTTTAAACATTTTGGTTTGCTTTAGCAAGTCTTGTTGCATTGGAGATAAATGTTCAAAAATGTTAAGATTATTTAGAACTGTCAAATTCTGACTCAACTCTTAATATAATTTTAGGTATATCAACATCTTTGATTTTCTTCTTTTTATCTTCGTGTGAATTTACAAACAATTAAAGGCGGGAAATTTGAATGATTACAACAACCTCCTTGGCGGAAGTAAACTACTCATACCACATGTACAGTATGAGTATGTCATCAAGCATGACACTTGGACTACTCGCCTTTTTTATAAGAACAACTTTATAAGAACAACGAGACTCAAATTGACCAAAATTTAAGAGCAATTTAAGAACAATCTCAGACTGATATTCCAAATATCTATTTATAAACATGTTTTACGTAGAAAAACTAAAATTAAAACAGGACTTTTTCACATTATTATATAAAATGCGAGGCGCGTCGTTTTGCAACCTGGGTTGTTTCTATTCTGTTTTTTCTCCTATTTAAGCTGCAAGAAATCAGAACAAATCACCAAAATATTTAGAACATTACACCACAAAAAATTTAATGATTCTAGATCCCATAAAGATCGTGTATAAGACATAATTTAGAAAGCAAATGTGTATTTTACTTTACGGATTTACAACCAGCAATTTTTAAGCCTAGACGATGTCCTTTATGTTTTGATGTGAATTTTTGAAAGCTTTCTCATACTGCAAAAAGGTATCAAAGTTCAATTGAATAGTTTGTTATATCTCGATACATTAAACATTGTAAATTGTACAACTTTAAATCTGCCATGTTAAGTTCTAGATAAACAACAGTGGAATTCACTGATCAAAACAAGTCATTATCACATCATTTGTCACATTGTAAATTCCAAGTGTTTGCCTGTGTTTATATTGAGCCTGAATATCTCATGTTGACAAAAACTGGTGAGAGCCGAATGGCGCAGGGTTCGTATCATAAATTGAGTGTTGTTTCGGAAAGATAAAGGAAATATGGCGTAAATTTTTTTTCCTACCGTTCAAAAAATCCTAAATCCGCCCCTCCCTGGTAAAAAGAGGCGCCTCGTCAGCAGAATAAATGTGAAGTAATGTGAAACGGTGTTGTGTTAGCCCTGCGTCGCTGGCGGTCGTAAAAACAAAGGAATTTGGGAGAGAACATAAAAGTTAGTGAAGAGGGGGGAGGGGTCTTTTCTTAAATTATTGTTCCTAAACTTTTTGCCGCGCCAATTTGAGGCTCGTCCTTATAAAGTTGTTCTTATATGAAGTAGCGTGTATTTTGATTCGTCCATTCAGTTATATTTGACATAATACCTCAACCAGGTTAGTACTTTCATTCCCAGTCGGTTATCAACACCCAACTTCTCCTAACATAACACATACAAAACAAAACATTTGGCAATGAGAAACTGAGAAGTGATCAAACAAAGCAAACTACAGATGATTAAACGTAAAACTCTCTTAAACTTTTTCAATGAAAAGTATAGGAACAAGTTGGGAGAATTTAACACTAAAACTGCGATTGAAAGTGTTAAAACACGCTAAGAACACATCCAAGACTGAGGAATGGCCGATAACTTTATTCTGTTAAATCAGGGAACCAATTTTAAAATTGAATCGTCAAATAGTCCATAGTGTGACATCGGTACGTGGAAATTTCACCGGTACCAGAGGAATTTGTAACTTTCACTCTATCTACTCTATCAATCTATTGTTAGATTTTATTTAAAAAATCTTGACATTCAAATTGGTCTTTACACGTCATTTAAAATAGGCTCATGTTTTGGTGCACCATATCCTTAGTCATAGTGGGTTACGTTCACGTGTTGTATACAAATTCTCTTGTGCAGGATGTAATGCCTGTTATATATCGGTGAGACCAGTCGTCACCTCTCTACACGCGCAAATGAACACCTCACTGGCGATAAGTCCTCACACATTTACAAACATCTTTCTGAGTCACCTAATTGCCGTTTGTTAAATTCGCCCAGTAGTTTCAAAATCTTAGATCAGGCCTCTACAGGATATGACTTAAGAATCAAGAAGGCTGTTTAAATTCAGTTACATAGACCATCTCTTTAATAACAAACATGTAAATATAAAACTTTCTTTTTAATTTCCCTATTGTATTAATTCTATATGTATTGTTTCGATTGTACTTAATTAAATATTGTTATTATTGTTTCACTCTGTCCACACTGAAGATCGCATATGTAAATGACGAGACATGTCTGTGATAAAACTTAAAAGTGTTGTGTGTTTCGTTAAAGCTATTGTTTATTTGCTGCTCCTTCTACCTTTTGCTATTGGTTTTTTCCTAAAAACAATTAACTTTTCCCGTTCCTCGTTGTTATAGAAACGTTTTAAGATCATTCAAGGCTAAAATCCCAAAAATTATTACAGGAGAACCGAACTCTAAAATTGACTTTTCATCATTTGAAAATTTAGGCATGAGTAGAACAATTATATGAAGATAGTTTTCTAAGCTGATAGCCGAGCAGTTAAAATAAGCAATATTTGACCGGCGGCTCAGTTCGCGGTACTAGCGGTTGTTTATGACCTAGGTTACGATATTAGAATGATTAAAACGACAAAAGAAAACATGATAAATGTGCGGCTTTTAGCTTCTCGTAAAGAAAGAAACTTCGTAAGACTAAGATTGCCTCCCCCCCCCAAAAAAAAAAATGTCAAAATTTCGAAGCGAACTGAATATCGTAAGTTGTAACCTACTTCATATCACACCGCTGACAAGCTCATTTGCAACCACGGTATCGAGCATTTTTTTGAGAGTTCCTTCATTTCAATATTTAACCTCTCAACGTGATTTAACTAATTTGAAGAAAACAGTTTTACAAAGTTAATTTGTTATTCAAAAAGATTCAAACAAAAAAAGATTAGTTTTAGCATTAAGTTCTCTGTTAAGAACATTAAGCCCCAGCCCACAATAGGACGTTCTATAGACACGGACACACGGTGCAACATTTTCATGCAACATTGCGCGCAATAAATCTTTTGGAGGTGCCGCCGCCTGGTTAGCCCAGTTGGTAAGGCGCCAGTCTACTGTGTGGGAGGTTTCTATGGCGTCAGAAGTATGACATAATCGGCACTCATAGTTCCTGGCGTCGGAAATAAAAGTCTTTGTCGTGTCAAAAATAGTTTTGCGTGTCGTCGTGTTTCTTCTTGAGTGGCGTCGCTCTGGTTTCTTCGTGTCGTCGCGTTATTTGTTTTGTCGTAACTCATTTTTCGTCGTAATTCATTTTTCCTCGTAACTCATTTTTCGTCGTTACTTATTTTTTGTCGTAACTCATCTTTCGTCGTGATTCATTTTTCGTCGTTTTGCTATATTCGTGGCGACGTGATCAAATACACAGCGGTAACTTCACTTTTCCCGCCAATATTAATGTTACTCACACGGCAACCACGAGCTAAAATGATGTCTCAGTTTAATCCACGTTTTTCACCATCCGAAAATTTGAAGAGCCACATATCTTTGGCTATTTCTGAAGTCATTCGCCAACTAGAAAATCTCTGTCTATCTGGTAGTGATCAAAATCAGCTTGATTACTCAATTGATTGATTGATTGCTCTAACAAATTGTTTATCTCTGTGTCTCTAGTCAAAATATATGGAGGGATTTTATAACGGACGAGTTTGTTGTACTTCTTCTGATTGCTTACAATACTTTAGGTTTTCAAGATAAAGAAACGCATTTTCCTTCACGCTGTCAACCAATTTATACAGGTTCGGCGGGTAGGCCTGCCCTCAATATTCCTAGAGAAACTTTGAAACTCTACCTTAATTACGGTTTTTCATTAAAGAAGATTGCCAAGATCTTTGAAGTGTCACGGAAGACAATCAGCCGTCGGATAACTAATTACAGTCTTAGAGAAAAAGTTTCAAGATACGCAGATCTTACTGATGGTGCTTTAGACGAATTTGTAGCATCCATTTTACATATTTTCCCCAACTGTGGCATTAGAAAGATGAAGGGATTTCTAATTGGACAAGGGATAAGGGTTCAATGGAATCGTGTTCGAAAAAGCCTTTGGAAAACGGATCCAACCGAGAGTTTGGTTATTCTAAACTAAATCTATCAATAATGTGTTAAAAGCTTCACTGATGACTATAATCCCTCATTCAATCAATATAATTATATTATAAATATCCTACAACATGCTTAATAGTAATACTTAAATAATAGGGAAAAAGTAATCGTCCGAAACATATACAATTAAATTTTTAGTTGTCCTTCTGATAACGTACGTAAAAGTTCCTAAAAAAATAAGTTTTTAAGTTGATTTGAATCCTGTATTGTCCTTGTAACAGAAATACAAATATCGATCTATTCAATTGCTTATCCTCTCAGATAAGGACGTTCAACCTTAGGTCCAGTCTCTCGATCACTCTGTCGAGGGACTTAAAAGAACCCACACACTTCTCGCAAAGAGCAGGGAGGTGATCCCGGTGTTGTGGTCTGTCTCTTCCATTGAGGGCACTTCTTATCGGCTGCCGAGTTGCGCCTTAACATGTGAGCCGCTCCAGCGGACCTTCTAAGACCCTCTACTTTCTGACCTTGAGAACTTGTATATGTATTGTATTGTGTAGGTGGACACAAGGTGCAACAAAATCATGCGACATTTCTCGTGATAGCGTGGCGTGTTTATCCATACAACATTTCAACAATCAAAATGGGGTCAAAGAAGAGAAAACTTGAAAAAACAAGAGAACTTGCTGCGCGCATTGTTGTCTGAGTAGAGCGCAATTCAACTTCAGTTTGTGTTTCGTTAAATTGAATTAGTTGCATAATGCAACATTTCATCCAACATTGAGCGAAATAGTGTTGTTGCACCGTCTGTCCACCGATGAATTTTGTTGCATACAACATTGCATGTAACAAAGCTGAAGTTGAATCGCGTTCAACTCAGGCAACAATGCATGCTGCAAGTTTTCTTTTTTCAAAGAACTTCTTGTTGGACCTCGTTTTGATTTTTGTAATGTTGCATGTCTATGCACGCCGCGCTACCACGAGAGATGTTGCGTGATTTTGTTGCACCGTGTGTCCACCTCTAAAATATCGTAAATGTTCCCTTGAATCCAGCAGCCATTTGGGATTAGAGTACATTTCCAATACGTATAACAAGTAATTTTTTTTTCAAACATGCCGAATTATATTTTCATAGTCACGGCATTATTCTTAAAATATTTATAAAAATTTTGTCAAACCTTAAACAAGTTTGATAAAGCGAATCAAAAATACATGGTCTACAAGTGTAAACGACGAAAAACCTCCCTTATTATTGCACAGGACACCCAACACATATTAGGGGTGGCGTTTTGGTACCTCAAACGCAATTACACGAATACTTGTATCAGTTGGACAATAGTAAAAGATATAGTAAACAATGGTTAACGGTGCTTATGACTTTTTACTGGCTTTTTACTGTTTACGGCTGACGTCAGCATTACGTCAGAGAAATGACCTTGGCACTAGGTTACAAAACTACTAACTCACATTTTAGGACAATTGTAAAAAATAATCGAGAAAGGTGTTCTCAACGCACTCCTTACCCTGTGAATCCTGTCCTGATATCCGCTCGTAATTCCAATAAATATTACAAAAGTTTGTATTTGGAACCAGAGGGATTTAACAAAGTTTATAAAAGAATTTGACCAAGACAATATGCGAGACTGTGACTATAGCTTTCATAAACTCTATAACTTGTTGGAAACGCTTAAAAATGCCCATCAGATATTGTCTAGACAATGACTGATACCCTGTCCATATAAGATTGCAATAGAATGTCGAAGGTTAACTCTTCTGGCTTTATCTTTGACTTTTGAGGTTGAAACTGAAAGTGCAGATATTGCGTAACAATATTCCCCTCCAATAAACAAATAACTCAACTCTAGTCTTATCTTAACTGGAAGTTTTAGATTGACACGATTGTGTGACTTTGCTTCATCTTTATGACTGGCTGCTAGCTTGTGCACAGCTGTTCAACTCGACCAAAACAATACTCAGAGTAAAACACCGAAAGTATCGTCTTTATGAGATACGAAATTGCATCCAACACAGTTCTCAAATTTCTAGTTGTACGAAATCATCAATCATTTAGGACTAGGTAGGCAAGTATTGTGTTTTTAACGGTAGAACGAGGCAAAGAAAATCCTAGGATTTATGAATCTGTTGGCAGAACAGTAGTATTTTCCAACATATGGAAACCAGTTTACACGCATTTTTATAAGAATTAGTTTATAACTGAACAATAAGTGAAAGTTAAAACCAACAAGCGCTTGCTGAGGCTGAAAAAAGTGAAAATGTTTCTATGGTTGAAATTTTGCTAAATATTGCAGCTTACATTCACAATGAGGCCACCAAATTTCAAAGTGCCAAAACACAAAAGAAACGTTACCATTTTATTATTCTCTCTATATACATCTATTATTGTCCGTAGTGATGCACGTATGATCGATAAACAAATCTTTTCAGTGCCTTGTCGTTATGTTTCGATATTTTTCATTATTCCAAACGACTCACAGAAATAAGAACAAATTAAAAACAAATTGAGGTTTAAACATTGAGCAAAGTTTTTTTGTTCTTTTTAAAAAAAAGTTGTAGCCAAGAAAAATGAACATGTACATGTCCGACTCGATTACATTTTTATAAACATTGTTTGTCTCTATTATCATTGGAAATTTACATTACAATTCTTTAAAGTATTAAATGTAAAATACAACAAAAGAAAAAAAAATTAAAACAATGTTTTTTTTTCTACAAGAAAGGTGCTTTGTACGTATTTGCGTTCTACGATATTATAAGTAATACACTATTTTTAAAAGAAAAAGGCAGAATCTATTGTTAAAGTTTTGGTAAAAAGTCTTGCATGCTATTCAGTATCATGAAGGACAAATACCATTTTCTGGTAAAACAGCATCATTTTTCATAACAGTTTAAAACATAAGTAGAATCTAAATTTACTGAGCCTAAACCTACTTAAAATACTCCAGTTTAAGCTATAACTGTAAGCCATGTAAGTCTTTTTTGCCAAGCTTCAAAAAATCTAGAATCTTCTTCGCAACGCATTCCTGTATTTATAGTAATCTACCATTACGGAATATTTCTTCAACGTTTACTATTAAGCAGAAGAAATCTGAAGAAGGTTGAAAATATTATTATTAGATGCATGATAAACTTAAGATCAAATAGATCGTGTTTTTAAGGAAATTCCGGGGTTAACCTGAGTTAGCTCGCCGGTCAACGGGATGAACTTGTTTATATGGTTTAGCCTGCAAAGCAGCCGTACACTTTGCTAGCCGTTAATAATTTCTGAGGCATGGGGCTTCGTGCTCGCTCCCGCTTCGTTTAGACTTAAAAGTAGGCGAACGCCTATTCATAAATTAACGGTTCTGTCCCGGCATTTCAGACAAAGATTGTGACGCAGTTCCTTTTCTCCGAAAATTCGAGTGTTTATCAATACGGTTTGCACAATGTACTTTAAGCATGGCGCGTCGGAAGCTATAAAGATTGAAGAATTTTGCTTGTTCGTCATATATTATCCAGTCATAAGGAGTCATATTCTCGCACATAGAAAATTTAGTATGAATTTGAAGTAAAACAATTTTAAAAAAGGGCTTTGGTAAGCAATTGTTCATTTGCAATTGCATGTTAACGACAAAGAACTTAAATTTAAAAATTAGAATGAAATGTAAAAGTTACATTTAAACATCATTCTTACATACACACTAACACAGCCATAATTCTGTCTTTGATTTCTAAAATATTCAGTTAAAATTGGGGACGCTGATAAGAAACAAAATCAAATGATAAAGTTTGCCCCTAACATCGAGTAGGTAACCATTATCATAAAAAAACTCTCAATACCAAATCGACTTTTCGATGCCTTCAAAATAACTGAACTGAAAATTTTGGATAGGATTTGAGCAATGGACTAAACAATCTAGGCTCCCTGTGCTATTTGGTACCTAACCTGCATGGGATTCACGTGGGTTTTGAAAACTGCTCCAGTCGTTTTTTAAGAACTACTTTGCAATACCAACATGGCTCAGATTAACTCTGCCTGAGACTGAAGAAAGTGAAAAATATTTCCAGTTGAAATTTTATTGAATATTTTAGTTTACCTTCACAATATACACAGTGAAAACACAGAAGCACCGCTTCACATTTAGTAGATGTACTGTTGTCCCAAACAGGGGCGGATACAGGGGGTGAATTGGGTGAATTTTCACCCCCCTTTTCTTTAATTTTCTGGTACATTCTTTGTACTTGCCACTCTTCTTCTCCTAGAGCCACTGGTAAATTCTTTGTATTATTCACCCCCTTCTAGAATTTCTGAATCCACCGCTGCCAAATGAAACACGTAGCCATGTAAAAAATAAAACTTATACTTGCTCAGACGATCAGCCTGCCGGGAAATCATCACTGCTTTTTAAAAGTTTGTCTTTTGTTTCAATATTTCACATTCTCAGATATCACAACAAATTAAAAACCAAATAAGGTTGAAAAAGCCAATGAGCCATAACAACATTTACCGGTTCTTATATAAAAGTCATAAAAGCGTGAATATTTGAGTAGTTTTTTTTATAACATGCATACAAATATTTAAGAGCGTTAGCTTAATGTAATCACATGTTCAAAGCAACCTAAATCACGTGCTTGGTGACCAGGCAGGGCTTCCTGGCCGGGCTTCAGACCTGCAGCCACTCTGCGGCCAGTCGTTCTGGTTACACTTTCAAGTGGGAAATTTTAACGTTAGCCAGTTCGTGGTCATTTTTGTTGCCAGTCCGGTTCACACTTATAATAGACTATTTACGAGTTCTCATGTGCCTCTGATCAGAGTTAGCAGAGTCGAATGGTTTGCAAATTTGATGACTCACTTTGCTCTGTGTTATTGTTCACCTTTTCCCTACTGATATATGACGTTGACGCTGCACAAATAACAAAAGGCTTTCAGATGTAAATGAGAAAATGGCCAATAGACTTAATTATGAAGTTTCACACCAGCAACAAAAGATCCTTAGTAGCCGTGACCCTGCGCACAGCATGAAACAAAGAAACAAAGTAATCTTCTTCGTAGTTTTGTGAGTTTATTAATCAGTCCACTCCAACAACTTTGCTCTGATTAAAAACGACTCACCGCACGGAACCTTTCATATGAAAAAAATTGTGCATTCATGCAAATCGAAGTCATTTTCGTCGTAGGAATTGCTTCACACAGGAGCCCATAAGTACGAGCGATCAACTTCAGTGTTCTAGTGTAGTGTCACGGCGTTTTTACGAACCGATTTATTTTTAGTTCAGTTATTGCGAATTCAAACCAATCAAATGCGTCCAAACTTAATCAATAACATCACTAGCTGTTAATTTGTATGAATTGTCTGATTCCTCCGGGACTGAAACGTCTATTGAAATTTCCTGCAAAAAATGATCTAGAAATAAACCAGTTCGTGAAAACGCTCGTTCCTTCTGCTTCACTTTTAGACTCGCATTGAAAGAGAGGCGCAAACGAACTCGGAAATGGCCTATTGTACGAGAAACCATTGCATAACTAATTTACGCCATTCCTTAAAAAATAAAACTACTAACCAATTTGTACCCAAAGCGGAAAACGAAAAACGAAAACTGCAGTTTGTGCTGACGTTTTAAGCTCTGGTGAATACTGATGAATCTAAACTGAAATCAATGTAAACATTTATGGAGACTCATTTCGCCTTTTTCGGAAACGTACGCACACAGTTTTCGCGTTATTAATATAGTCGCTCTCAAGTAGTGGCGGGAAAGCCGGGTGAATTACTACCCGTTAAATACCGCAGAATATGCAACGGTTTTCCAAGCCTCTGATTGGCTGTATTTTTTATGGCATGAGTAAATAAAAATATTTCTCCTTGTGTGATGTGGTTTTTAAATAGTAATCATCAGGTATAAATATCACATTAAACGTGCTGGTATATAGCAAATTTCAGGTTACTAAAAGAGTTTTAGATTTTTGGTAAGCGGTTACCATAGCAACAGGATATTATTATTGATTATCAGGTGAGATAGTTGATTATCTGCTACCACTTTGCCAAATAAAAAGTTCTTCTTATAAAAGCATGTGCAAGATTTCGGTGTCGACAGATTTCCTCACCACCCCTTCCCCGCGTTATTGATGGAAACCAGTTAGTCACGTCAAGTCACGTGACTAATTTAATTAGTTGAAAGACAATTGAATGACAAATACAAGTGAAAAGGAGGAATATTTATGAAGATTACCAAATTTACATTGAAAAATTGATGAGTAACCAGGGAGCATAATTGAAAAGTTAAAAAGACGTTCTCTGGTTAAAAGTTTTTTTAAAAAAACACTGAGCTCCAAATTTACACTTGGAAATTTCGTTTCGTTGCTATATGGTTGTTATATATACGGAAACCAGCAACATGCCCCATACTTAACTGGAAGTACATTGTACAATTCGCACGCATACCAAGTTTCGTTTGAAATTAGAACGGGGATTCCAACTCCTCGTGTCTTACTTGAACTTTTTTTTTGTGCATTCTAGGGTTAGGAGATGAAGAGTATCTAATTTTTTAAAACTTTAATTTCTGTAATTTTTTTGTGAGTTAAGACAACACACACAACAGAAAGCAACGCGTTCAACGTGGATTGATTACACAAACTCAGACAGGGGCGACAGAAAGCTCTTTCTCAATTGTTTAGACTTCATGTTTTTGCTCTAAAAAAGTGTGTTACCTAATGACATCTACACTGCGTTCTATTTCAACAATAGAATGATCAGACATTCGGGTTCCATACCTGAACTTTTGGCTCCGCATTTTTTCATATTAACTTTTTTTGACAAAACTAAAAGTAAATATGCTTGTTATTCCACAATGGAAAGCTTGTAAGAAACTGAATCATTTCAATTTTTTCCCTTCTCTTTTTATTGTTTTAAATTATTATGATATATACGTTTTCACAAAGTTCTCATTCTTCAACTGAAGAACTTTTATGAAAAGTGTGTCAAGACAAAAAAGCATGCGCGCTATACAGTAAAACAAAACTTATAGATTATATGTGTATGCTAATTATAACTATGACATGACTTGATCGTACTAGTGAGCACTCACTGAAAATGGCAATTTACTTCAATAAAATTATTTCTTAGAAATAAAATCAGTTGACTGACTTCCTTTTAACAAATTTGGTTTTTATCATTTAGCACTTTACAAAACCTTAAATCTTTCGATTCAAATACTTTGTTGGTAGATAAAGTGTTTGTTAGCACCTGGCCCAAAAGAGAAAGTAAAGGATAAAATATCCAAGTTAATTGTCACACAAAACCCTAAAACCTCGAAGTGCAGTTTCTGTTCCCACTTGAGACAAGCTTGGCCAAACGCAGCTGCTGTTTCAGGTTTTGCAACAAAAGCCTGACCAATTATAACCTGTTTATATGCCACGTAGACTGAACTTTCGCCAAATATTTCAGTCAAGTGCCATTTTATGCATCTTAGCGCTTTTCTTTAAATAACTCTTTCATGGTAAATCTTTCTTTCACTCTGCACCAATATTAATGTCACACGAGAGTTTTCATCTTTAAGCGGTTTAAATTAACTAAAACTATAATCGCCAACACAATGAAAGTGTCTTAGCAAAATACAAGTTTGCTTTCGAAGTTATTGTTTCTGCGCATAGCTCCGTAACTGGTCGTATATATGGATATATACACGGCTTTGACTATATAGTTTAAGACACGCGCAGAACTCTCGCCATATCTTTCAAGTACCATTTTGTCCATCTTAGCTCTTTTTTTTAGATAAAACTTTGATGGTAAATTTTTCTTTCACCACCAATGTTATACGAAGGTTTTCATCTTTAAGCAGATTAATTGAACTAAAACTATATAATCCCCAATACGATTAAAGAATCTTAGTAAATACCAAATTTGACCTCGAAGTTATTGTTTCTGCCCATAACTCCCGTAAGTGGTCGTATATATACATGTATATGGATGGCTTTGAAAAATTAAGACACTTAAACAATTGTGTTTAATACGTGTAACACCTGCCGATTGTATGCAACTCACGTTTTTTCAAAATACATCACATTTTTAAAAAAACCTTTACGGTCTTGTATTGGTTGCTTTTTAAACCTTTTTAAGGCCACTCTCTACCCTACATTTTGGTGGAGAGTGAGTAAGTTGAGAGAAGTATTTGAGTGTGAAGAATTTGGTGTATAACCGCCAAACCGTCCCTCCAGACCATGCGAGGGTCCAACTTGGTTAGAGGACGGTTTGACGAATTTCTATCAAATATTAACTTCAAAATTAATTTTTAAACTTCACTAAAATTCATCCAAATTCATATTTCCCTTAAAAAAACTACATTTAAAAAACCTCGACGGCTCAGATCTTGGCGTGAAAGTTGAATTTGCTGAGGGAGGAAAACCGGAGTACCCGGAGAAAAACCCTCGGAGTCAGATTGAGATCGACATTGCTTAGTCCACATGCTGAGCCCAGGAATCGATCCCGGGTCGTAGAGATGGGAGGCACGACTGCTGATTACTATGGCAACCTGACTCCCATTTATATTTTTATCCTATCAGGATGTTAAAGAAAGGGTATGAATTACGTTTCTCGAAAAATAAGAAAGCCGTTGCAAGACTATAAGATGCTCTTACGTTCTTACTCTAGATTATCAAACTAAACAAAAGACATTTCGATTGGAGAACTGGTTGGTTTATATTTTTTTGTTCGGTATTTAGGTCGAGAAAGCTTTTTTTAGCTTTGATACACTTTTTTAGTTTTATTTTTAAAAGAACGTCGGATTTTTAGACTGAAGTTGAACGTTCTTAAGTATAAATTGAAAGCAAACTCGGTGATCGAATGATAAAACAATTATTGATAATTATATTATTATAATTGTTAACTATTTGTGTTGATTTCATTGTGAGATAAAACTGTACTAACTTTTTTGCCAGTTTGTCTCAAGAACTCGAGAAGTAGAAATTCTTTCTTAAGATAATTATTTCCACTTCTCTAACTGTGTATGGTCACCCTAAGCCTCAGTTTTATGGAGAAGCTTGGTTACTTTTCAGGAACTGTAAAATAGTCTTTTGCCCATTTTCAAATTTTAACTTTAACATAGTTTAAATACCTGAGATTTGCAAATTTTTCAATAACACTGTATGAATTATTTCATCATGAATAAATGTTCTTCACCTTTTCTCAACCTCAGCATGTTCTTAGCATTTTCTTAAATTTTTGGCGATTTTCAGCCTTATGTTCTTACATAAAAGGTTCTTATATAGGAGTGTACAGAAAATTATTGAGGGGAAATTAACTTGCGTGCGCATTAAAAATGAAACGGCTTTTGTGGCTTCTTATTCGCCCTTTTAACAATAGCATGGGTTAAACAGAAACTTCTCTAATGATTTAAAAAGTAAATGGATCTATCGTCAAACAAAGAAAATTTTGCTAGATATTTCTTTCCGAATTTTTTTATCATTCAATTGTTCAACTTCAGCTCCAAAGAGTTTATTCAAATCTTTTCAGTCTTGCTAATACTTTAATCATTTTGAGTGTTGATCTTACAAAAAACTCTAATTTAAATTTCAAAAGCTGAGTACTGAAACATTTTTTCTCATCCAGCAATATTTTAACATTTTTTTTCTAATTTTACAATTAGAGTTGATGATTTATTTCTTAGATTAAATACGGCACACGTCTTACAAGGCAAATGCGATTTAATTTTGTAAAACTATGATTCATAGTTTTTGCATGCGCTAAACAGTTTCACTTCTAGTAAACAAGGGTTCTAGTTTCATAATTGCATTTTTGTTTCTATTATGCTAAACATTAAAATTCTTTCCGGTGATAGATCGAGTCACTTCTTGATAATGAACGAATTCGTTTGACATCTTATCGAACTTTGCTTACTAATGTTTCAAGCGCAGAAAAACTATAATAACTATCTAAATATAAATCAGCATACAACGGGAGTCATATACAAGCATATACAGGCTTGTGTTTTGTTAGGAATATTATTTAGTTCAAGTATAAGTCGAAAGCACAGTTTCTAAAAATTATGAAATGTAAATATGAATATCAGAGAAGAGTTAGGACTTTGTTGATCAAATTTCCTTGTTTTATTGTTTTGCTACCATACTGTTATCTTATTCTTACAATCAGATTAGAGGGCAACGGATTTTTCTTGTGAATTTTTTACACTTTTGCTATTTTTCAACCTTAATGGCAAAACACTGGCGTCATGTATTATCGGGTAGATAGCTTTGCATGCTTAATATATTGTCAAACCAAGTAAGCGCGCGTGGCATTGTTTACAGGATAACGATTGAGAGTTAACGATAAATTATAGTTGTATACGTATAAAGCAATTTTATCCTGTTTTGGATACCTTAAATAAAACCAGCATATGCTAACTTTGCCAGATACACAAACACTATACCGTTCAGCTCAACGGAATTGGTTCTTGTTTTCGTAACCTTCATCCCAACGATGTATGAAATTCGTTTCTTCCGTCTTCCGATAAACCATTCTGTCATCTATGGCAGTTAATTTACAAAAACTCGTTTGCATAGACATCCTTTTATACTTGAAACCGTGTCCTAGTTTATTTACTTTATTTTTGCATTGTTACTGGGAGAACGATATGAATGGTAGTTGATGCTTTTCGCATTTTTTATAAAAGAAAACAGCTTATATCTTGGCTTTGTGTCGTCCGTCCGCTTGATCGCTCTTCGCATAACCGTAAGATTTGTTTACTTTATTTTCTAACGTTTTTATTTTTCTTCGATTTTTTTAAATCATCTGTACTGAATAAGAGATGCTTTTGAGATGCGAAAGCGTTGTCAATTAATAAATGTAGATGTTTGTAGAACACAAGAAATTACTCAACTTTGTTCTACTGTATTATTCCTCAGTTTCCCCTGTTAGGAAAGTAATATATACAAAAGCTTCTTAAAAAATGAAAAACAGATCATTTAAATTCTAGTCTGTGTTTATAGTTGAACTGCTTGATTTATATAAAAAGTTAATTTTGGGCAGTATACCTTCCAGGGGTCGGATAGACACGACCAAGTTCATATCTTGCACAAGATATTATTTTTCAAGAAGCGGCCCCTTTGAATTGGGGTTACCATGAAGCCTTCAAGCTCAGTCTTGTGGCTCGAATTTTCTAACGGGTAATAAGACAAAATTATACTATGGCTTGTTCTTGGTCAGGTTTCCTTGCAGATTGGTAGAACTAGTTCGACCTTTGTAACCATATCTTGGTGTTTTTTTAACTTCTCAGTTTACCGAAACAAAAACTGATTAAAAAAGGAATTGACAAAAACGAAAACACACACAACTTATTTGTTAATGGTATTTACAGAATTATTAAGTAAAAGCTTTGAAAACGAAAACATCAACCACAAATTACGAGTGAGGAAGCACGGCTAAAATATTTATAAGATTAATTCATTGAAGAAAGACTTGAAGAAACGAAATGGCTCCGCGGTATTCCTTTTCGGCACGAAATTTAAAATTACATCCTCAAGAAGCGGATTCGGTTTTACGAATGAACTTGTTGTCGGCAAATGAGTTGCAAAGTGTATACCTTATAATGAATATTGATAACAAGAGGCTGACATTATTCAAAAACGTTTTCAAACTAAGAGGTTTTCTAAAACGTTTTCCCTGAGGCCTCAACTGCAGCCAAAAATAAAATCATGAAACTTATTTTTCTGTTACTATAGTCAAGGCTCTGGTAGTTTTTTTCATTACTTAGCATTTTTCCAATATCTCACAATGATAGGATCGAATTTTGGTGCCAATAATCAGAGGCAAAATCTCTTTAATTTCCTTGCTCGATTTATTTAAGCGATTCGCTGCATTAAATTTATTTTTATGGGCGGAAAAAGAGTTTGGGATTTTTAATGACAATAGAAAAACGGAAGACTTTCTAAGCTCCGTGTTGAGGTGCTAACAAGACAGGATTTGAGCTATAAAGCCAAACTTGTTTCTTTTATGCAATATTTTTATAGATGAGAATTACGCAAATGCTCTTAATGTTGTTGTATTTATTTTCAATAGGTTGTGAACAAACACTTCTCCTTCAAATTGTCACATACGATCACGTTGTCTCGATCTTTCCACATGTTTTAGGCTTCACGAAGAGCTATATTGTTTTGATAATTTTTCACACAGGTGAAATGAAAGTTCGTTCCTCATGATTCGGGCTTTTAAGATGAAAAAGAATCAAGCGATAGCTTTGATAAATTTTCTTACTAAATCATCGTGACCATGTTTCATTTAAAGTTGTCTTATCGTATCAGCTCCTTTCTAAACGAGTACTGGCCTATTTTAAAAAACATTTTGATAATGTTTAAATTAAAACATCAACTTTCTTTACAAGTGTACCACAGAAAATTTAACTCCAGAGTTCAAAAATTTTCCTCTTATGTTTCTGCCAAAAAATGTTTTCTAAAAGAAAGATATGGATAATTAAAGAGCTTTTATTGCCCAGAATGGCAAAGATTTTGAAATTTGTGCCAACGTTTTATAACAGGGGGAGGGGATAGTGAGTTTGTTCTCTAGTATATTTTAAAAATTGTTGCCAAAACGGGATTAAGTGTCTAAAAGCATAATATGTGTATATCAAACGTATCGGACGAATTTTTTTGTTTTTAACACTTCGTAAATCTTGTGCAAAACTAAGGGCTTTCAAAGCGCAGTTTATGTAATCCAACAGAAAAGTAAATGAATATCCATTCACATGTTGCATTTTCATCTGAATTTGCCCAGAACAATGTTTTCTAAATTCAAGCGTTCAAATATATTTTACGATAGGCATAGCTTTTCCATTTAAAAAAAGCATCAAATAATTTTGCTGAATTTGTGGTTTATACAATACTCGAACAGCAAACCTCCCCATGGGTGGTATATTTACACGCTGGTCAAGATTTGGCCATGTGCCAAATTTTATTGTTTTAAAAATCGTAAATTCGTAACGGAGTTTTTAAAATCCTTTTCAAAAATCAATATGAAATTCTGCTGGGCGCGGACAAATAGAAATGTTTCAAAGTTATTCAAACTTTTAAAAGGGATTTATATTTGAAGATGTGTAACTGTAAAGAGACATAGAAAGGGTCTCGGTCATGAATATAATTCTTCAATCAATTTTTTTTTTGAGCGGAAACGAGCAAATTGCATTAATAAGAGCATTTGCTTCCGCACACTAGTTTTTCGAGCTATATTTTTAAGTTGTTCTCGAGTATAACTTTTTATTTAGACTTTCAACTGCTTAACCCCTCTCTTTTTATAAAGTATAACTGCATTAAACCCAAAGTTTTCAGAAATCCCACCCCAACTTCAAAGCAAACCATGTATATCACTATATGCTCCTTTGGATGTACACTGTATTAAATTAACAGATCTAGATACATGAACAAACAACAACCGAAATTGTCCTTGATTTTGAAGAACAATTTTAAAAGAAGTTTTTGAAAAGGCTTTTATTTTTAGATGAGTGAAAAACATTGGTTTCGACAAAGATGGGCAAATTGCTTTTTAAAACAATAATAACACCTCAATTTATTAATGAAAAATTATTAATGAATAAAGATGGATAAAAAAACTAGCAACTTTCTTGGTCTCCAATTTTTGAAAAAAGCTGAAAATTTGAAATTAGAGATTATAGAATATGTTAAGAAGATTTCTCAACTCACAATGTCGAATTTTGGTTGGCTATTCTCGTAATGAACTGTTTTCCTACAAATTCATTGATACTCAAAAGCAAGGACGTCACCAGTTACATCTAGCCAATCATCGGCCACTTATTACCTGTGACTAATAGCTGATTGGCTGATTTGTTTGTTCACAGAAAAATGTCATTTATAATCAAATGTACCAATTCGGCATGCAAAGGAAAAACTACAAAGCGATATCTCTTACTGGAGTTAAAGTTTTGCCATAAAGTGCCTAAGATATTGAATATTCGTAGCAAAATCCACTGGTAGTTTAAAACTTGAGTTCTTTTATATTTGACGGATGGGAAAGCGACGAAATTGTCACTTGAAAGGTAGATTTTAAAATTGAATAGGCGAATATTGCAAATTTAAAATTCATTTCAACTCTAAACTTCGATCTAAATCCGTAGGCTGTAGTCAAATTAATCCTAAGTTTTTGAAACCAAGTATTTTACTCGGATAACTTCTAGTTTTACGTGTATCTTTCTCAAATCTAGCATGCCTCGAATTAACATCTTAACTTCTCTCGTTTTTATTTGACAGGTTCTGGGGCACCGCTTGATGTCTTAAAATAGGAAAAGCTGAAACAGGCCCAACGTATACAATGAATTTCACCACCGTCTAAATATTAAACTTGCGAACAAGAATTCCATGAAAGTGAGGTAGGGTCCAACATCTCAAACCAGAAAATTATTGTTGTTTGTCGATCGTCTTAACATGTTTTTGAACGTGGCTAATTTATCGTTGAATTAATCCGTGGTAATTTTGGTCTTAGTTTCCGGTCCGTATTTTTTTTTCTTTCAGTTACCTTGCGAGTAGATGAGTTCTTTTGAGCAGAAATCAAGCTATCCTATCATCTTGTTGTTTATTATTAAAATTCCACTCATCGCCAGAGCAAGTATTGAAATCTTCTGATGCGTCAACATCGAAGCGATGGTCACTGTTATCACGGACAAGTTAAAAAACCAGTCCCTTGAAGATGTTTCACCTGAACCGATCGTTGTAAGTTTTGTACTATCAAGTTGTCTAAAATTTAATCGCCTAGTCGGTATGCCAGTGCTATATTCTCTTTCCATAATGATCAACAACCGAACTGACATTAATTTAAATATTGTTTATTTTCTTTTCGATTATTCCTTTCAGATCTCGACAGCCGTACTTTCAAGTTACGCCACACAACCAGGCAGAATTATAGGTAAATTATGTTGAATTCTTTTATTTTTTATTGCTATGTTTTGATGTCAATTTACAGTTGAAATATTGGCAAATGAATGGTTCATTTAATTCATGGATCCACAATTAGTATTCATATAGAATATCTGAAAAACACATGTCTTAGCAAAACTATATCTCTTTCAGATTCTCGCTTAATCCAGCGACACAGAAAAGATGGGTCAAACCAAGGACATTATCGAACATGGAGTTATCCTACACATAGTTTAAGCAAATTTAGCCCTGAATCAATTTTCTACGATGGTTCGCTACCCGGTAACGACTCTTCTGCTCGCGCTCACAAGAGACTATGTCGTTCTTCATCAGTTCCCGGTCGCAGTGATACTGTGGACCAAGTTTGGACTCCTCGGGCTTCGTCCTTGTGGCACCCGATAAACACATTTGAACAGAGCGTAAGAAAAGCCAGATCTGTTGCGTGCCCAGAAGAAATGAGAGCGTGTACGATAACCAGCTGTGAGCCCGATTCGAACTGCGTTAGCACATCAGGGATGAATGTAATTTCAACTCCGCCTGCCTCTCCAACTCCTCGCCCGGCATCGGCAAACGCCGCTTTAAACGAACTTTATGTGTTCTCTTCTATCGACGAGGAGTCTGAAGATATTCGTGTGTCACGTTCTCTACTCAAGGAATATTCTGTTACTAAGAATGACAGCAATAATTTGCTGCGTGGTTTATCAAGGAGTCATTCGCATCCTTGTTTTGCAACCGACTCGCTACAGGCTAAAATTTCTGGTGGAGTAAAACGCAAGAGTGAAGAACAAAACCACGAGAGTAGACTACGACCAGCTTTGGATTTAGCAAAAATGGAGGAGGTGATATATTTTATCAATGAGTGGCCTTTGGTTGACCTCGCAATATATTATTGTAATTCTGCTTAAGATGCGTTGAATAATTAATTGTTGAAATTTGAAAGATTTCACTTGTAGCTTTCTGTGACTTAAGTTTGTTATTTAAATGCTCTATGTTATTTTCCTCTTTTTTCAGACTTCCTACTACCGATGTAGAAGCAGAAAAAAAGTCGTTAAGATTCCAAAATACATGGTAATACCAGAAACAAACATTCTTCAGAATTTATAATTACGTCCAGCTGTTGAATCAAACCAGTTATTACTTGATGTGCTAAAATACATGTCCGCGATTGTTTTATTGTCTCTGAACTCACAAACAACAGCTTGATTAGTTTTTATTTTTATTTTTTTTTCAGAACAAGCGTGTGACCAGAAACCTGACGCCTTTCTTTACAGAGCCAGAGAAATTCTTTCTGAAACCAATCATTGACGCACCGTTAAATGCAGAATCTACCAGCATTATGATTACGCCGACATCTTCTCCAACCAAACAACTGGATTGGAACAACTCAATTTCTAGCCCGGGCAAGAAGCAAAACTCAACACAAAGCAAGAATCTTGTTGACCTAACTTTTGTGAACGAGAAATCCTCTGACAAGAGATCGTTTTCTATTGACTTTATTTCAGAACTTGATATAAACTCTATTGAAGAAGATGATGTCTAAAAACTGTTTTTATGAGAAGCGGAATGTGGTTGTTAATCAGTGATTTATCGAACTTGGTTGTGACTAGAGTTTGTAAAATAATTGTTTTGTATCATTTGTCTATAACCTTGCGAACTCTCTCGATTATTTATTATTGCTTTTATAGAAGGCCAGCCGAATAATTCACTTGGTTGTATATTTTTGCATATATTAACATTTGCAAAGTCAGACGTTCCAACTACTTTTAAATAGTTTTCCTTGTTGTAACCTGAAAACTTTCAAATACGTTTTATAGTTAAGTCTTTGAAAAGATTATTCTGTCCAACAAGTAAAATAAAAACTAGGTGAGAAGCAGTTTTGTGTGTTTTATTATAAATGGTAATGGTGACATTAAAGGCAGCTTTCCGTGACGAAACCCACGTGAAATATAAACATAAGAAAATTTCCCCTTTAATTTTTTCCAAATTTCGCGGGAGCCATCTCGCCAGCCAATCACATCGAGCTGTGACGTCGTCTCCTGCCTGGAGACCCCATTGTGTCAAAATGGCGGCCATTTTGTTGTGAGAATGAAACAAGTGAATCAAACATGAACAATTTAACTAAAAGTTTATCGTTATTAACGTCTGGTTCTGTTGAGAAGAAGCGAAAAACCAACCTTGTTACTGCGGGTGTGAGGTAAATATTGCTATTTTGGTTTCGACGTTCTTTATTTTAAATAACTTTCTTGTTAACTCTTTGTATTATACAAACTGCATTGACGTGATAACTCGGAACTTCTATATATTTATAAGAAGAATTTAGCTCCAAAAACAAAAATGAAAGTTGTTCATTGATAATTTCCTGTTTGTAAATAGTTTCTTTTTTTCGTAATACGTTTTAAATTGCGAGTTTTCAAGTAAACAATCTGTGGTGACAGTTCGTCGACTTCAAGATAGCAAATCTTCTCAAATGTTCCAAGGGCAAGGGAAATAAAACTTTTGACTTCATTTTATAATAATGCCTATTTCATTTCTTTTTTTAGTATCAAAAAAATTGCTCATTGAAGTTATTTTAGGTGGTATTTTATCTCGATATGATAATACTTTTAACTCAGTACTTGAACAGTTTTAAAATCAAAGTAATTCAAAAAGAAAACTATTAATTTCGTTTCAAACCTTGCAATTAATTTTATCGCAAATATAAAACTTTTGGGTAAAACCGAAAACAAACTGGCGAAATCAACCTTATTTAATGCAAAAAACATAGACAATTGTATTGATATTTGTTTTAAAACTGCGACTTCAAGTTACTTTAAAATAATTTATCTATTAATATAAAAGTCATGTTCAAACAAGTATAAAGAACATTAAACCTGCCTTGACAGCTAAGCAATGGTTTGATATAAGTCTCACCTATTAGTAATAAACCAGTTTTTACTGCCATTTTAATGTTAATTCAATTTTTAAAAAAATTCAATGAAATGCAGAAAATAAATTATATTAGACATCTTTTTAATAGCAGAAAATAATTATTTATTAGATTTTATTGCTCTAGTACTGCAGATAAAATGGTTACCAGTTGATTTGTTCATAGGCCCATTTGTCCATAGTCTCGTTTGTCCATAGCTATATCACAGATAGATAGGTTTTTATCGATGTTTATTCTATTAGTCTATTAACCCTTTGACTCCTAAAAGGGCCTAAACCGCCCGCACCATATGGTACTGAGTCAAAGAATTCAATCTTTCTTAAACAAGAAAACTATGTTTCGACTCTGGTTTTAAATCAAACTT
>JAOBRB020701313.1:0-16970 GCA_027575285.2 Zoanthus pulchellus | reverse complement strand
CAAAATAATGTACACGCGGCACTCACTTTCTATTAGAAATACAATAGTATTGACACTATAACAAATTATTGTACTAGCGGTACCCACTATCTATCGTCAACTTTGCAGCCATAGGCTGAATTAGGTTTACTTGCATTTCCGTAATTTAGAAAAGTATAAAAATCAAATATTAAATAAGCTCTCAAAAAATATTCAATAAAGCTACTCTAAAATAACTATACATATCTAAAATATATTCCATACTGCTTTTGCTACAGCACACAGAGCTAAAACTCAACAGAGTTTTTAAAAATGAAAAAGTTCGTTGTTCTTTCAGTCATCAGTCGGGGCAAAGAAAAACCACGCTTGCCACTAAGATCGTATTTACACGCGTTTACAGGTGGCAGCAATTGGTGCAGTTTGTGGTTGGGATTACTACACACTTCCCCAAAAAGCTGGAAACAAATAGATTTACCTTCATTCAACATAGCTTCAACCTGTTTGACCAGAGCTGAAGAATCTTGGCCAATTCCCAAGCCCTGTGGGATACCACTTGTATTTAGCTCGGCTATGGTAGACGTACCAGCTACCGAAGTCAGCAGCTGCAGTTGAGTAGAAAAATCCTGGGTACTGCTGGTTGCACTCGTACCAGACTGTTGCTGAGATAACTGAAGCTCACCCGCCTGTCCCTCAAGGGGCATCACAGTTAACGTGTCACCATCTTGGATAGATTGCACATAAACGACCTGTAGAACAAGTGATCAACTAGCAGCTTACGGATTCATTATTACACAGTTACAAAATAACCAAAATGGTACGCGCGCTGTTATTGGTTAAATAACTGTGGTTGATTGTGCCGGTAAACCCACAGTTATTTCATAAAAGCAATGAAACATACTTTTCTATGGATTTAATGCAATAATAAACCACTTGGGATGTTGGGAGAAGACTTGAAAAGTTTTTAAAACCCTCGCCAAACATCCCGCGTGGTTTATTATGCCGGTAAACTGATGATAAGTATGTTTTATTGCTTAATTAGTTAATGATTTCAACCTTCTACAAATTTAAGAAAAAAGATTTTGTTACAAGCAAAGGAATTAACCTAAATAGAAAGATATATTTAACAATTAGATCTCGAGGACGAATGGACAACGAGTCAATAGTCCACGAGGCAGTAGGTTGAGTGAGATATTCAAACTCGTAGTCCATGAGGTCAAAAGATCTAATTGTTTTAGTATAAACCAACTAGTCGGTCAGAAAAGAATGTAACATAAAAAAGCTTGTCGGCGAACCCAAAAAGGCACGTTTTGATTCTAAACCAATCTTGCATTTTTTACATTCATCATTCATTCTTTAATCTTTTTTCCAAGTTTGATGCAAATATTAATCTAAAATTAAATGTTTCATCAACTTTTAGCTTCAAGTTTGGATTATCACAATACTTCATGTCAGATTCACCCCCTTATAGCTTGTTAGTTTCTTGGTATGATTAGTTAATTAGGGCTTCCAGTATTCATTGGGCGGATGTGGTTCTTGCTTCCAACCACAAAATTCTCCAGTTCGATCCTCAACTGTTCAGGGACTTTAGGTGATTTATGCCACTTTCTTTTCAACGTAAGGGGAGCGTCACATATCGATTTCTCTAGAAGAAACGTCATGGTGACGTTTCTTTTCAATTTCCCCCACCCCCCTTCACCCCCTCCCACACACACACCCCTGAGAAACGTCAGATGAAATAATCGATGTTTTTCTTAAATTTAACGTGATATCTATTGTTTTGTTACTAAATGCCTCCTAAACTCCTATAAAGGGAAATTCGCTATTAAACAGATTAACAGTACACATAAAGTACTACATGGTTTTACATTTCCGACTTGTCTTTTGATTCAGTCAGTTCTAATATAAATTATTTTGCTGGACACCGCAATAAAATCACTGAAATTCAAATCTGATCGATCCCAGGAATGTTCTGAAACGCTAAAAAATACATTTTAAACTGTTTGAGTTTTCTACCACAATTATCGATATTCCCACGTTGTTTACTTAAAAAACGGCACGGTTCCCCACCCCACCCCCTAACGTCGACACGATGTTTCTTGTGGAGAAATCTATATGTGACGTTCCCCTGAGCTAACTCAGCTTTCCATCCTCCCGGGGTAGGTAAATGAGTACTACCAGCGTCTGCTGGGAGCTAACCTGCGATGGATTAGAGTTCGGTCCAGGGGGAGTCAAAGACTCTCTTCTGCTAAACACTTTCCCATCATTTTCCAAAACCTTGTCAAGCAAACCAGGTACTAAAACGTAAACGCTTTTCATATTTTTTTTTTCAAGTATCAGTTCAACAAAATACATAATACATGTTAACGAGTTTTATAATTCAACTTTACTGAATTGGCTAAGTCGTGCCAACTTAACTGATGACAGGTTGTTTTTTGATAAAAGTCAGGCCTCACCAATTCGTGAATTAAGATAGGTCGCTGTTTGTATATTCCAGAATTTTAAATGACCGCAAACTAAATTCAAGGACCTTCTCGAGACTTTTAAAGTGCATATGACAAAAAATTTCTTTTTTTTTAGTAGTTTGATATGTGTATAAAATCATTGTAGTATTAAAAAGTCTTAATAATAAATATTATTCATAAACATGTTTTTAGACCGTTAAATTCCTAAATTTTGTTTAAAAAGTGTCCTGGTGACTGGGTTTTAATTGACATCCTGTGACGTCAAGTTGTTTACCTCGCGCAACCACAGAGTGCTTGGTTGAGTTTATTTTACTCGCTTATCATTTCATTCTGGTCATTGGGTGCTCTAGCAACGCATCTTCTTCCACCTTTCTTCCTAACCTACTCTGGCGCCATGTTAATAGTGTTCTAGCAAACAACTTGACGTCATGGCCGCGCGATTTCAGTGAACATCGTTTTCGCTCAAAACGGGTAATTCAAACGACAAAAATCTTTTTCAAAATATAGCATTCCGTGAAAAAAAGTAGAATCCATATATTTGACATATTAAGCTGCAAAAAACAGTAAAAAAAAAACACTTTTATGTCATATACACTTTCAGGACCTGAATAAACAAACAAGCCTTTTGATTTAAGTAAAAAAATTGCGACTGCACTGACATTGATGTCAAGATCAGTTTTACGTCTCTGTTTGGAATAAAATAAAAGGAAACGATTACATCAAAATGTTCTATTCTTACCTGGGTACCGTCGGTAAGAGCAACTACATTTTCAGACTGAGTAGATGTTAAAGCTTGTATCTGGGTTGTCTCCAAAGTAGAATTGTCGCCCAAATCGTCTTCATCCTCAACTGTATCATCCATTTCCTCCACAGTTTTGTCGGCATCCATCATCTCGTCATCGATTTCATGTTGAGCGCCCAGGCTGTGTGCTTGCAGATGACAAAACAAATGCACCTTGCGTAGGCAAACTCGACCGCACAGGCAGCAATGATAGTGGGAATTCTCAGCCACACGTCCATTAGAGCGAGTACATCTCAGCTTACAACGCAGCATCTGATAACCTGATAAAATAATCACACTAATAGAACCAAACACAATGAAAAAGAAAAAGAGAAAACCCCAGAGATAGAAGTGTTTAACCGATTCCCCATTTGCCAAACGAGCAGGAGCTTGGGTACGAGTTGGGTCCACAACGCCTGCATGGATTGTTTAGCCAGAAAGATAAAGGTTATCACGTCTTCGAACACGAACACAGTGAAAACTAACGTTATTCTTACTGAAGATAATCTTTCTGGCGCACAAAACCTAGGGAATCAGTACATTCCAGTACCTTCAGCTCAAGCTGTGGAATCATGTTTTCAAGAGAATTTTGCAGTGAAACGCTTGTAACATCAGTGGCGGATTTAGAAATTCTAGAAGGGAGGTGAAAACTCTAGAAGGGGGGTGAATAATACAAAGAATTTACCAGAGCCTTTGGAGAAGAAGAGTGAAACGTACAAAGAATGTACCAGAAAATTGAAAAGGGGGGTGAAAATCCACCCAATTTACCCCCCTGTATCCGCCCCTAAACATAATTTACGACACGTGAATAGCCCCTTACTGCCTCACCTTCATGCTGTACAAGTTGTTTCCCAGCATGCATTCTGGAAAAGTGTCGACGCATGCGTCCTGGTTTTTGGGGCTTATTATCGCACAGCGGACAGTGGTAGCGCTTGCTGGAGTTAAGACAGCCAAAAGAGCAGTTCAAGTCGGTACACTTGTAGATGTCAAGAGTCCGTTCACCAAACAGAACAGACATGTGAAGACTAGTTCTATCTGTGTGAACTGGGCCCTCCATCTGCACAATGCTTTCCTCAGCACTGGGGAAACAAACGAAGTCATGATCTTAAGAGTAGCAAATTATTATAACAATACAATGCTAATGATAACAATATTGATAATGACGATTATGACAGTAATTATAATGAGAATAATGACGACGACCATGACCATAATTAATTACCAATACATTAAATATGGAAAAGCTCGGTTCAGTTAATATTACATAGAAGAACAACCTTCCACCACAGAGCTTTGAGTGGCAAGAGCTCCTTCCCTGATCTAATATTGTCAAAAACGATTTCACTGATTACTTAATAGCTAATCCACAGTCCATTTCCGCGGTTTGGGCGTTGCTGCAGACTGGTTATATTTTATTACTTAACTTGTGAATTACTCAAAATGGGGCTGGGCTGTATTCTTTGTGATTGGACTATGTTCTTTTAGGACAGGACCACCTTCTAATGTAACTGGAATGATTTATGTTACAAATGGACCACCTTCTGTTAAGACTGGAGCACCTTCTATTGCAACTGGACCACCTTCTATTGTAACTGGAATAACTTCTGTTGTAACTGAAATAACTTCTGTTGTAACTGGAATAACTTCTGTTAGGACTGGAGCACCTTCTAATGGGACTGGACCACCTTCTTTTGTGACTGGACTGTTTTCTGTTACAAACGGACCACTTTCTGTTAAGACTGGAGCACCTTCTATATTAACTGGACCACCTTCTATTGTAACTGGACTACCTTCTGTTGTAACTGGAATAACTTCTGTTAGGACTGGAGCACCTTCTATTATAACTGGACCATCTTCAACTGTAATTGGACTACCTTCCAATGGGACTGGACCATCTTCTTTTGTAACTGGACTAAACTCTGTTGGACTGGACCACCTGCTATTGTAACTGAACTACCTTCTAATGGGACTGGAGCACCTTCTATTGTAACTGGACTACTGTCTACTGGGATTGGACCGCATTTTGGAATGACTAGATACATCTCACGATAATTAATGTGATAATAACAATGAAGATGATAATGACTTTAATAAAAATGTTGATATTATTGAGGATCATGACAACTGACCACGCATCTGATTACGGTCAGTTTGATGGCAAGGCTCAAGTATAGGAAAAAAGGATAGAGTGATAATTGTATGGATATTACGGATAGGATTAGAATGAATATCCTAAATCAATAACAATTCCTTTTCAAAGTCTAGATGCTGTCTTAAAGGTAGCAAAAAATCGTCGCTGTTTTACTTTTTAGTTCCGAGAAAGAAATAATCATATCGTTTGGCAGAAAAGAATTCCAAACTGAAATTTGAAAAGATCATGGTACAAAAACATTAATGGCCTTGCAATAATCTATGATGTAACTTAATATTACACATTTTTCACATTCTGCTGGCGATGGAGTAGTTTAACGTCCAGGGATTCCAGGTTAAATGACTTTCAGCTTCTGCTGAAAGCCAACCTGGCATGGATTTGTGTCTCGTCCACGGACGTTTAAGTAAAATGAGTGTCAGATTCTGTTGGAAGCACACCTGGCATGGATTATTGTCTCGTCCAGGGTGAGTTTGGGTAAAATAACTATCAGCTTCTGCAGAGAACTAACAAGCGATGGATCAGTCAAGAGGAAACAAACTCTCATTCCCTAAGCACTGATAGGTTTGGAAAAATGTTAGTGCACATGTAGTAAAATAATAGCTTAATATTCCATAGCAAAATGTCATTTTTATCATAAAGTTTTCTTATTACCGTATAGTGAAACCAATACAATTATAAACAAAACTAAATTGATGGATGTTGCAACGCTGCGTGCTCTTATTGTACTTCACAACGCTGTATTTAGGCACATGATAATCATCATTAACTACTTCGTATTGCCAACTCGCTGTTAAATTTAGTCAAAAGCAAAGTTACATCACAAGAGTGTAAAAGAAATTACTTTAGAAAGTTTAACCTTGGATATACTTGATCAATATTATGAGACTAGTACTTGGTACATACTAACTAAATCCTTTACGAGCCTAGTTGCCCATGGGGCCGGGGCTTATCTCCGGTTTCTGTAGTGTAAAGTGGATGAGAGTCTTTGACTTCCCCTGGACGGGACACTAATCCATCGCAGGTTACCTCCCAGTAGACGCTGGTACTCATTTACCTACCCCGAAAGGATGGAAAGCTGAGTTGGCTCAGGCGGAAAAGAAGGTCACACAAATATTCGAATCTCGGCAAAGTGCCGGGATCGAACTGGGGACCTTTTGGTTCGAAAGCATAGATCTTACCTGGTTGATGAATGATTACAAAAAAACGTTCAAAAGGAAACTTCAAAAGTCTGTTCGAAATAAGCAAAGCAGCCATGGACTACTTTTTCGTGTAGTAGAACGCCAGGGCTTACCCCTGAGTGGGAAAGACTGCCTTTGTAGTAAACTGCCTGTGTAGTAGGACGTCAGGGCTTACCCCTGACTGGGAAAGGCTGCCTTTAAGACATTTTATTAACAACTGTTTTGAGATTTCTAGGTCTCAAGTTCTCAAATCATAAAAAACGCAATAGCAGTGGTAATTACGAAAAACTCAAGGATATATACCACAAATATGCTAACTTGAAGCCACTACACTGGGCATTCTGACCATAGTTTTTGTTGCTGTCTGAAGAAAAAATACTAAAAACTTTATTTTGGGTTGTGCTTTTAAAACATTTCATTACAAATTCATCTCACAATCTATCAGAAACATTTTGTGCGTCTGAAAGCTATGAAGGGATTTTATTTGAAAATTTACGTAAAACAACAAAATCATCGCGACAATATAAGCCCTATAACCCTAGCTTTATGAAAATAATAATAAACCTTTTATAGCTTTCTTCTCCCTTTTGCTGAAATATGATGAAACAGAAGCGAAACACCAAAAAATACAAAAAAATCATATAATTTTATTTTCTAACATTCAAAACATTGGATAATATGGTACAAACTGTGTGTCACAATTTTGTTGGTCCCACATACTCAATATTTTAAAAAAACGGAATCTTGCATGTGGTTTTTTACATCACTCAAGCACAATGACTTTAAGGTGCTGACACACGATGGAACATTGCGTGCAACATTGCGTGCAACATTGCGTGCAACAAATTTGTTTCAGCGTGTGTCCACCGATAAGTTTTGTTACATGCAACACTGTACGCTACAAAACTGAAGTTAAATCGCGCTCTTTTCTTGAAACATTGTGCGCAAAAAGTTTTCTTTTCAAAGGATTTCTTGTTGGAAGCCGTTTTGATTGTTGTAAAATGCATGGTAAGCACGCCATGCTATCAGGAGCAATGTTGCGTGATTTTGTTGCACCGTGTGTCCATCTCCATACAAAAATTGTTGCGCACAATGTTGCATGAAATGTTGCACCGTGTTTCCGTGCCTTTACTGTTCACATTTGACCAGGGACGTGGATACAAAAATAAAGGCAAATAAACGAACAAACGCGGATAGTCTTGAAAAATCACTACAAGCTCACTTTTCCTATGAGTTGTTTTATTATTGAGCATAAAACGTATTATATGCTACAACTGCAAAATACGGCCGTGAAAAACCTATCTGAAAGGAAAAGTTGTCCCAAACATAAATAACTTGAATAGTATAATTTTATCTTGCATATCAGGTGGAACTGTATTAATAACAGCTATTGTATATTGCTTATGTAACTATTGACAGCCCTTTAGTCAAAGACAACTCCCTTTGCTTGTTTCAGTCTGTCAAAAGAAAAGGAAAAAGCCAATCACTCCTTTGAACTAGATTAAACATTTTAGTCCCAAGTAAAGTTCATATTGCCTTTGTCTGTATTAGGTGCCTCTCTTTTATGTGCTATGTCAGGAAGCTCGACACCCAGCGCTTTCAAATAACTTAGAAATAGGTGCTGCCTTTAATTTGTTATATTATTTAAATGTCACGTCTTGTCAAATAGGTAATAGAGTTACAGACTCTGTTATCAAGGGATTAAAAACATCCCTCACAAATGTCAAATGGCAAAGGCTAATGATGCTGATGTTGCATGCTGATATAACATGTTGTCTTTAATCTAGATAAATTACGTTATTTTATAACAAAAGCATTATTGTCATAACGTCAAAAATAATAAAAAGGGGTGTGTCCATATCAATGGTTATACGTTCTAAGTACCAGGTTTGTTCCGGCTTTCCTAAATCGTCCAGTCCAAACAGAAACTAGTCTAGCTGGTACGTCTGTATGTGCATCGCTACAGCAGGATAATTTAACGGTGCACCAGTTAATTACATTAATATATACATGCTCTAGCTGGGTATGTTATAAACGCCGTGCAGAGGATTGAATTCATGAATTGTTGGTTTTGTAGTTTGTTGCATAGCATTTACAATGATTCAACTTTGTATCTGCTACTATAAAGGAGTGTTAAAAAGACTATTTTATAAACTAATTGCGATTATGAGCCGGTGATTCCACATTTTGTTGCCAGCTAGTTGGGCGAAAATATATTGCATATTGGTAGAGTAGCACAGCAATGGAGCCAATATGAGATATATATTTTCCTCCAATACCGGCAATATAATGTGGAATCACAGGCTCAGAATTAAAATTAGCTTTGTATCGCGATTTTTTCAATTTTTATCATGTCTCTCTCCCCAGTCAAAATTTTAACTGTATAGCGATACTATTAAAAAACGAAGTGATCTTGGCTTCAAACATCTTTCCAATTTTATAACACTAATGCCATTCAATTTTATTAACAGGAATATATTTTATAATAATAATTGATAACAATTTATTGAATTAAAAATACAAAGTTGATATTTACATTCCTACCCGCTAATAGCAAAGGCTAATCGAAGCGGGTATTAGATATAAATTACAGTTTTATACAAATGTCATAAGTTACAACTAAATTCCACTAAATAGAAAAAGGAAAAATAACAATTAAATTACACTAAAGCGTGGAAAAAGATAAATTTTTGTTTCTCCATAATTTTATATAAATATATATTAAAGAAACAAAAATTTACAAATCTAGGTTAAATATTTCAAGGAACAACTATTAGTATTGCTTAAGTCTAGGGTGTTTTAATTTGTAATTATGTTAATGAGAGCCTGGAGATTTCAACATGATATCCATTCATTGTTCAGTTATATAAATTATACTAGGAGAATCTGCTGAAATTCCTTTTTAAATTTTTTTATAAGTTGTTGTTCCTATTATTAAAAACATTTAGCTTTTACATAACTCACTTTCGACTTCCTGGGTTGATTAGGCTGTTCCCCTGCTTCCTCTTTAAAGCTGGAACGGCTAGTTTTTTGTTTGGGGGTTCTGCAAAACCGTAAGAACTATATTATAGAAGAACACAAGAGACCCTCATCATCTATTGGAAAACATATTATATCTCATTCCGATTACAAAAAAGAAATCTTAAACACTAATCAATTCAAAATACTAAAACGCTGCCATTCTAAGGTTGACTGTTTATTTTACGAGATGCTGTTTATCAGGAATTTAAAACTCCCTTTTAACGTTCAATCAGGCTCTATAAAAGCTAAACTTTTAATCTGACCTTGGTTTGACTGTTATTGTTTTCGTTTCTTTCGTTTTTTTTGTTTGTTTTTGTTTGTTTTTTCTTTTTGTCTGTTTGTTTGCATTCTTTTGTTTTGCTTTTCATAATTATGTACATAGATTATAGTTGTCCTTTATATTTCGCTTCGCTCTTCTAAGTCTGTATTAATAATGACAACTTGATGTTGTCGAAACGTGTGTATGTGTGTGCTTTTCATGTGAAAGGTCTTGTTCACATTAGAGTGGTAAAGATGGTGTCCCGAATTAGAAGGCCTTTGGCAAACTACATGACTACACACTAAATGAAAGTCTCCTTCCTTCCATTCTCCCTTCCTTCTTTCTTCCTTCCTTTTTAAAATACTTTCCTTATTTCTTTAGTCTATTCCTTTCTTCCTTCCTCATCTCCTTATTAAATTCCTTCCTTACTGTACTGTTTGTCCTTCCTTCCTCCCTTCCTTATTAAATTCCTTCCTTCCTTTTTAAAATACCTTCCTTATTTCTTTATTCCATTGCTTCCTTCCTCATCTCCTTATTAAATTCCTTCTTTACTGTACTGAATACATATCCATCCTTCCTTCCATATTAAATTCCTTCTTTCCTTTTTTAAATGTCTTGATTATTTCTTTATTCTATTCCTTCCTTCTTTCCTCATCTCCTTATTAAATACCTTCCTTACTATACTGAATATCCTTCCCTCCCTATTAAATTCCTACCTTCCTTTTTAAAATACCTTCCTTATTTCTTTATTCCATTGCTTCCTTCCTCATCTCCTTATTAAATTCCTTCCTTACTGTACTGTATGTCCTTCCTTCCTTCCTTCCTTCCTTTTTGAAATAACTTCCTTACTTCTTTATTCCATTCCTTCCTCCCTTCTTCCCTTATTAAATTCCTTCCTTACTGTACTGTATGTCCTTCCTTTCGTATATAATTAAAGAACAATTCAGCTGGAGCCACCAACTAAATTGCGCATAGTAAATGAACAACGCCAAGTTACTTAAAGTCTGAGAAACGTGAAGAAATTTCAAAACAGTACAATCAGAGCATGACATGGTTGGCGCAGGTGGTAAGATCTCTGCTTTCCAACCATGAGGTCCCGAGTTCGATCCCGGCACATTGCCGAGATTTGAATCTTTGCGTGGCCTTCCTTTCTGCTTAAGCCAACTCAGCTTTCCATCCTCCCGGGGTAGGTAAATGAGTACCAGCATCTGCTGGGAGCTAACCTGCGATGGATTAGTGTCCCGTCCAGGGGGAGTTAAAAACTCTCATACGCTTAACACTACAGAAACCGGAGATAAGCGCCGGCTCTATGGGTCACTTGGCTCGAAAGGATTTACCTTAGCAATCAGAGCATAAAAATCTAAATCACAGCTGCAGGCCAGCTTATATATCACACTGCACGGTTCTTTTGAATAGAAAGTGGAAGGTTCTAAAACAGTTAAAAAACAAAACTACAAAAATTTTAAAAAATAACATTTTTAAAACGCTATTTTAAAACCAAGTTCAAAAGAACAAAGCAATTCTTTTGAACTGTGTTTGCTTCCATGTTGGAACATGTATTTAAACGTAATCTTTTAAACAAGCTTTTAAAAACTTGACTATGGTAAAGACAACTACAAACAATTCGTTTGAAAATAAACAGTTTTTATGTTTAGCCCACTGAATTTTTGAAAACTTGATTTGTGGTAATATAAGGTTATTTTTTCACACTTTCTTAAAACTAAACTTGCTAACTTCAACTTATCTGCCAAAATTATAGAAAACTCACCATAACTTGTAGAAGCAGTGACTGGTGATGACTCCTACAACAACAAAGCACAAAAATAGCAAAAATTAAATTTTGAGAAGCGAACATATAAACTGCTAGGGCTTGCAAGATAGAGATGGGGTAGGGCGGAACGGAAGAGGGTACTCATACATATAGTTGTAACTTTATACAGGTATGTGTCTCGGTTCAGTCTACGTTATTCAAAACACAGTCTAGAATAGGGTGATTAAATCACAGAAACGTTTGTCTAGAACTGGGTAGAAAGTATGGTGATGTTTTACAGACTGTTGAGCACAGGGTGCAACAATTTTTCCCACATAAAACTTGGTATAACTGGGTTTACATACGCGTGAAACGTTTCCCGATTTTTCCGGCAAACCTTTACTTGAATTTCCGGTGAATATTGTTCTTCAAAGGAGCACACAGCTTACTTCAGATCACTGATGCTTTTCATTAGGCTCCTTTTGCACCCTCAAAACGTTTCACATGCATCTTCATCTATTCATCAACCTAAGTCATCTGTCAGGACGCTCCACAACTGCATCTAATCTTCATGATCTTTTATGATGGTACCTGCATCCTTTCTATTACTGGACCTTCCATCAAACACCTAAACATATATTTTATCTATCTCCTTCCTATACCGATTCTTCTTTTCGTTGTTTGCCAGGGCACTAACTTGTTTGCAGGTTTATTAACGTGACTGATGAAATGTTTACTATAGACGCATAGAATGACTCTCAAAGTTTCCTGGAAGAGTCATGCACCTTCAATAACTAGATAGATGCACGCTAACAGTAGACCTGATGTACCACATGCAGCATTGCAATACGAAAATGAAAAATGTTCAAGTTTATTTTTTATAAAAATTAATAATAATATAAATATACCATTAAACAAAGTTTCAATTGTTTACAACATGGTATCTAAAAAAAGCCTTCCTATTCACAAAATACAATTAAAAAGTTTACAAGTTTACAATTTGATAAGAATAATTATTTTAAAAGATGCAAGAAATAGGCAAAATAATAATAATAATAATAATAATTATAACAATAATAATGAAAATAAACATATAAGAATATATTTATAAATTAAAAAGGTAGGTATTAAGATTTGCCTTGAAGGAATTTGAGGAGCCAGCAGATTTCAGATCCATAGGAAGTTCATTAAAACATTTTGTTGCTGCTACTTGAAAATTTCTATCACCATAAGTTTTTAATTAGTGTTTGATCTTGAGACAATGAGGTTTTTAGTACTCGATCGGAGATTCTGGATGGCTTGTAATTAGATAAGAGCTCAGAGATAAAGGAAGGTGCCTGATCACTTGATACTTTATAGGTTATAAGTAATAATTTGACGATAATTCTGTTTTGGAATGGGAGCCAGTGTAATCTGCACAGTATAGGTGTTATCGGCTCAGATTTTTTGGTCTTACTTACTATCTTGGCTGCAATATTTTGTATACTTTGTATTTTTTCTAGCTGAGATCGCTGAAGTCCAGATGAGATTGTGTTGCAGTGAAGAAGTTTTGAAGTTATGAATGCGTGAAGGATTCTATCACAGTCCGAGTGAGACAAGTACTTTATCTCCTTATTCTGCCAATGTTCTTAGTTGCAAAGAAGGCAGACCTGACGATGTTGTTCATATGTTTGCCTACGTTCAGGTGCTGGTTGCACGCCCTATATTAAGTATATACTTCAGACGTTAAATCACGCGTATACAAAACGTCAGTTGCACCAATTAATTTTAGGATTTACTTAACGTCCAACGTTGCACTAAAAAATCAAGCAATTTAGCCTATGGGCAGCAATACCTTCCTCTAATGGGGCGAAGAAAAGTGAAAACACCAAGGACTGACCCTTGTGAGATTCCATAAGAAACAGGCAGTTCGGATGATTGAGTGTCCTTAATGATTAGTGATTGAGTCTGGTAGGTGAGGTATGACTGGAACCATAAAAGCACTGTCCCAGTAAACCCATAGCGATCACGAAGTCTTGCTAATAGAGCTCCGTAATCAATTGTGTGAAAAGCAGATGACAAATAAAAGAGAACATGTACCATTTCCTGATGTTGATCGAGAGTTTAAAAAATGTCATTAAAAACGCGCACCAGAGCTGTCTCGTTGCTATGGTGAGGCCTATACGCTGACTGTATTTTGGGAAGAAAACCATTATCTACAAGATGTAGCTCATTGTTTGTCTGACGGCCAAACGCTTGATGGTTTTAGACAAGAATGCGATGTTGGTAATATGCCGGAAGCTGGAGTATTGGTCATAATCACGTTTCAATTTTTCCAATGTAGGTTGAACAACTCCTTTTGAAATAAATATGCCCGGAAGATGCCAGTATGAAAAGATGCATTATTTTATAATATCAGTCAGTGGACCTACAAGTACTTCAAGAGCCTGTTTCAAAACAGTAGTAGGAACTGGATTCAGGACACATGATTTAGACTTCATTATTACCAAGAAAAGAAAAGCTTTCAGAAAAGATAAAGATATTTTCCAACAGTTAGGTGTCGTTATGATTCCATTATCAAGTGAATATTAAATTTTAGTGAAGATTAAATGAATTTACCCTAGTTTAAATTCACTTAAATTGACACCAAAACGGGGTCAAATCATTTAACTAGAATTTAAAAATTAATTTTAGTTGCATTTTGAGATTTATAATATAAGCTTGGTCAAGAGAAATATGTATGAAAATTAGAATCCAGTCTACAATGCCTCAAGCTAATAACTGGAGTGTAAACAGTCAATCTTTTTTACCTTTTGACTCTTGAGTTTTTCCAATGTTTCCTCACTCACTGCAGCAATAATTCATGACAAAATAAAATTATTATTTAATATCAAAATAAAAAAATAACAACAAAACTGCCATTAGATATGATATGCAATATTGCTATACCGTAAACCATTGTTAACCATGCCTAAGTTATCTCAATTTTACTTTATTAATCTATATTTTTATGTAGAATAAATGAAAGACTAGTATCTGAATATAGTGTGAAATGGCATAAATCTTGTAAGTAAACAACTTATTAGCCAAACAGCCCAGCCCTGGAGATTTTGATCACTTTACAAAGTCAGCTCCTGTTTCAATGAATTAAGCCTTGTCTACACGAAAAATGTTTTTGCAGCAAAACAGCCATTGGGCAAAATGACTCAGCGGCAACCTCTGCTACTACTGTACATAAGAAAAGAACTCTGATTTTTAATTATAAGATACACAAGCTTCCTACTAACACTGTGCAATACAAATATTACATTAAATAATTCAGTGAACAATTAGTATTACAAAGGAACATCAAAATAAACTATGTACACTATGTAACACCACCTGGTTAGCCCAGTTGGTAAGGCGCCAGTCTACTGTGCGGGAGGTCTCGGGTTCGATTCCCAGCTGGACCAACACTCAGAGTCTTAAAACAATTGAGGAGAAAGAGCAGCCTTTACTCTAACATCTGCAAATGGTTAGCCTTTCGTGTCTTCTCGGATAAGGACAGTAGGCCCAGTAGGCCCAGCAGTAAGATCTTTGTAAGGGACCTCAAGTCGGTATCTCTACTCCTTGGAACCTCACTACGTTCCTAAGGACCTAAGGCTTGATGTTTTTATCCAAGAAGATGTGAAAGTCTAACCGTAAAAAAATAAGACCCTGAGAGCTGGTCCAGATGGGAATCGAGCCCGAGCCTCCCGTAGCTGCAGACAGGAACCTTACCAGCTGGCCTAACCAGGCAGCGGTTAAGGTTTCCTTCACAATTTAAGAATTGATTTAATTAATATGTACAAATTTACCATTTAGTTTCTCTGTTAAATCTACAACTGCATCTGCAAGTCTGAACATCACTAATTGAATTTCTGTCCTTTTATCACTGGCCTTTGCTTCAAATAATTCATATACAAGAGAAGGTAGTTGTAGGCCAACTGTCAAAGTCATCTTGGTTGCAAAGGATGTCAAATTCAAGTTGTAAAGAATAAACTCAGACCTATAACAAAGGAAAACACTGTTAGTGTTATACCTATAATAAGGACAGAACTCATAAATTCATGATAAATGCTTCGATCAGTACATAATTCAGAGTAAAATGACGTTATTTTACTCTATGAAGATTACATTCAAAATGGAGGTATGGGGGGCTAATAAGGTTCTGTGGTGTTTACCATTTACCAAATATTGGGACACCCCAACCTTATTCAACATGTGTAAATGGAGTGGCACCAAAAGGAAAGTTTTGATTTTTAAAGAACTTAATAAATGAATAACTTGAAGCTGCTAGGCCCAATACAACCATACTCGAATGGTGAAAGTTATGGCCGAATCTATGACATAATTAAAATGGAAAATTCCATTTGCCCATTCCAAGTGGCAATTCAGGACAAGCTTTAACACTTTCCATTTCTGGTGGAATTTTTCTGCATGGTCAAATGACAAAATTGGTTACCATTTACATTTCCACCCAGAATTTCTAGGTTTTTTGGAAAAATGGTAAGCATCCCTGGGCTGTGACAAGATGTGGGCTGAAACTTGTTGATCCCAATCTTACTCCAAGGGTTTTTCACTGGTTATTCATTCCTGTGCAACAATGTCATGACTTTCGCACAAAGATTTAAGCTATGGAGTGATTAAAGATTAGCCTCTTCCATCATAACCAATGTTTAATAAGCATATTTGTTTTTAATTAAACTAGTTTGTTTGAGTTTTAATTTAATCATAATTATACAAACTTGATTAATATGTCATTAAGCTTCAAGGAAGAGCAGACATGGTTGGCACAGTTGGTAAGTTCGGCTATAAAAATCATGCTCCAAAAAAATCCTCATGATGGCAGCACAAAAACATGGGCACCAGCCAGCTCAAAGGTTGGGGTGGGCCGAACCTGCTTATCACAAACAGAAAGGTGTAACCCCTGACTCTTGGCCGCACAAGCACTGCTTGCATTATATGGGAAGCCTGATAAGCAGCTTGGGGTGAGGTTTGGGACATGGAATGTAGGAAGTATGTAAGTGGAAGGGGTACAGAGGTATGTGAGGAGTTTTGAATAATTAGTTGAATAATTTTTTTTATTACTGTCAGTACAGTAGCTGTAGGAGATGTTGATTGGTAGCAAAATTGTGACCATTGTTGCAGTTTTTAAGTCACAAATGAAAACATTTAGTCGCAAATGTGACCTATTGGTTGCAAATTTCGATCCCAGTCTATTTTAATTTGGGGGTCTAGCCCATTTCAAAGTTAATCATTTGGGTAATCAATTGGTCAGTGTTTTGTCTACAACCCAATATTGCAAGTCAATGAAGTTAATAAGCAGCACAGTTCCTTAAACTATTCCAAAGGAAGTTAATTACAAGTATCATGGCTAAATAAAATTAA
>JAOBRB020701203.1:7500-16972 GCA_027575285.2 Zoanthus pulchellus | reverse complement strand
TACCAAATATTACGGTGTTCAACTTATCAATAGAGAAAAATATCGCCCTGGGAACCCCTACAGTTACCATCTACAAAGCATTGTCTGGTTACGTTGCCAGCGTGGTTGGTCCTTGTGGTGTAGTGGTTAACACGTCGGACTAGTAATCCAAAGATGTGGGGTTCGATTCCCGCCGAGGGCATAAATATGATATTTTTCTCTTAATTCTTTCTGTATTTATTGTGGAAGATCTTTACGTTTAGTGATATCGTATGCAGAAATTGAGAACCACTCGCGCGATTGACAATGTCAAGTAAAACTTGGCTTGGACAAATTAATTAATTTGCTTGAAAATGAAAATTCTTTTGCCCGACTAGCGAGGAAAAATTTAGACTAAAACTCGCAGCTATTTTTTTCTCGTTTTTCAGTCGCAATGTAACTTTATTTTCTATATATTTGAAATGTGTGATACAACCGTGTCCAATAAAAGGCTCAAAACTTTCGGTTATATTGCTTTACAACCAGTTATGAAGTCAAGAACTTATTTTAAATTTTTGTCATTAAGCTACGTTTTACTAATTTATATAACGGGGGCTTAAAAGAAAAGTGAAAAGAAAGAAAAACAAAGGAAGAGAAACTCTTCGGGTTACCTTAGCAACATATCTTAGTTTTCTAACCTACTCAAAAACTCGAGCTCCTAGGTTTTTTGCAGGGCCCTAAAAAATTTTAGTTACTAGCTCGGCTTTCTACCTCCCCAAAACTCTTAACTCAATCTCTGCGTACGCAAAGTTAGTTGTTTTACATACAGTGGCTGTGAGTTAGGTAATACATTTTACAGTGTTTCTTGTAATCTACCCCAATTTAGGCAAGGAGACACTGAAAGCTCTTTAAAGTACCTGGAAATGTTTGTTGAGCTTGCTGACAAATCAAAGCAGCTTCCAGAACAGCAGAGGGCGTGTAGTTCTCTTGGTGCAATTTATAACTCACTTGTAAGTTCTCAGAAATTTGATCTCTTTTTTTACACTGATGAATCGTTTGATAAGGAGGATAAAAATATATAGATTTGCGGATATAGCATTCGCTGTAATTAGGCATAACCGTGATTGATATTCTCAGATAAGGGCGTTAAACCATAGCCCCAGTTTCTCTACCTTCTGTCAACGACGATAATGATCCTTGTTACATCCCCTAAGGAGGTTAAGTTTTTGCCGGTGTTTGTTAATTTGTTAGTTCAAGTTAGTTAGCTTGTTAGCAATATAACTTAATAAGTTTTTGACGGATTTTGATGAAATTTTCAGTTGTCAGAAATGGGACATGGAAGAACTGATTAAATTTTGAGGGTGATTCCGAAGAAATCCTGGATTCTGCAATAAAGCATAGATTTAAACCAATCAGAGCGCGCGTTATATCGTTGCTATATTATGAAATACAGTAATAAAGTACTTGGATATTGAAAGCAGTTGAATAATAGATTTGTATAACACTAGCTGACAGTCGATAGAAAAGCTTTAGCTTCTATACCATTGTCAAAGCTCAGATCGATCCTAATGTGACTTTCATTGTTTATTGCGCGTCTAGGGAAAGTACCAGGATGCAGTGAGAATGTTCACACGAGCCTATGAAATAGCGAACGACCTTGGTGAGACAGGAACCATTGAAAACACACGAGTGGAGCTCGGTGTTACCGTAGCACATACAGTTCTTGGTAGTTACTCTGAGTGTATGGACAGATTGGACAAAATGGACGTGCAGCGGCTGTTGGACTTCAAGAGTAAAAGGATGGAGTCATTTACTGAAGAAGGACAAGGAAATTACCTCGCTGGCATGTCTTGTGAGGAGGCCGGAGAAGCAAAAAGTGAAAATAGTAGTGTGTCGAGTTCTACTCTTGTCCCTGAAAATCCTGAAAAAAGGGATTCCAAGACAACAGACTCGAATCCAGATACCTCTTCTACTGATCGTGAAAGTAATTAAACAGCTGTTACATGAGACTGTATAGTGCAGTTGTGTAGATTTTAAGGTTTGGTGTAAATAACTTTTAAATATTTGAAATTCATGCAGACATTCTGATAGCAATTAACTTATCTTTTATATTTCATAGAATTGTTGCAAATAATTCTTAGTCCACACTACTCAACGCAGCATTGTAAATGTAATTATGAATTGAAAAATATATTTTCCGTAGTTTTGGCCTTGGATTATTAATGCAGGGATCGTGAATGGAAATATTTTGTTAACATGTTGAAGAAAGCTCCAAATTTGGTACGGTTACGCTGTATAGGGCCTTTGTTTAAGTACTATACTTGTTACAAAGAAACTTTTATAACAAGATCTCAGTTTCTGTAGCTACAGTTAGCATCAGCGGTAGCAGCTTTGTCATGGGTTTGTGCTAAGGGGATGAGGGTTCGTAACTAGCAACCACAGGGTACCCACACGCATTGGGCTGAAGGAGTCAAACAGAGTAACTAAGAGGACGGTCGTTTGAAAATTAAAACTGACTACAGTAAATGCATTTGCTCCATATCACTTGCCAAAGGCAAGAATTTTATTGCTGTAGCTACATGTAGTCCATGAATACCAATTTTTTTTTGTTTACATTGGGGTATTCGACTTGCTTTGTAAAATTTTAAAAACATACTCCGATGGGTTTTTTTAGAATTTAACTAGAGGTCAGGGTTCGTTCGAGTCCTTAATAACCTTAAAGTCCTTAATTTTCACTTTCAAAAATTTGAGGCCTCAGATGTCCTTAAAAGTTTACAAAAATCAGTCGCGTTCCTTAAAAAATCCTTAAATTTTTGCTTTATCACTGAAGTTGGCATTTTGTTTGAATCTCAAATAAACTGTTATCAAAATTGACTTGTGTTCAAACCTTTGCAGTTCTATAGAGTTGTGTGCTTGGTCCGTGAATAACAAGAACTAAAACGTACCTATAACTACATAACTATGTCAAGGAAAATCAATATTGTAAAGAGTCGTGTTTTAGGTCTGTTTTGGTGGTTGATGTCCCATTGCTTAGGTTCTCAAAAACCACTAATCTTACCTTGAAAGTCCTAAGAATGTCCTTAAATTTTGCTTTGAGAAAAGCGGTAATTTGGAGGTTGTATGATTCGTGCCAATCACATTCACGAGCATTAGTTGACCAAGTACAGGGTAGCTGTCTTTGATGCTTTTCCTTCCTGTCACTGATAGTACCAGAAAAGGATGTTTGCTAGAGAATCATTAGGTTCACAATACATAGAAAAATATGATACCTTAATTGTTTGTGTTCATTACTGGACTACCTATGGTTATCTCAGTTGTAAAATAAGTGCGGGTTGTTTGTTTTTGTCGTGCAAACGAATTGTATATCCCACAGTTCTTTGCCGCGCCAACTCAACGCAAATTTAGGTAGCCCAGGGAATATCTTTTCCTTTTGAAAGTTTTATTATGTTGAGATTTATTGGTGTATGTTTTTACTCAATCTCATATCTAGTTACTGCGAGCCATTAGCTGGCGAGCAACGAAACTAATCTTGACGGAGTTGGGCTGCCTGTGTTACATGCCAGCTTTCACTTGGATCCATTTAGCAGTTTTTTGAGCGTTCAGTATAATGACCAGCGGTACACGAAAACGAACATTCCATCACGTACTTCTCCAACTCATTAATAATCATCAAGTTAAAACAAAAGAATCATAACCGTGACGATTGTTTGGATTTGTGATCTTAACTAGCAAATATTTTGACGATTTTATTCAAGTTTCGTTAAAAAAATAGTCTGCTGCGCGTCGTATTTTCAACTCTCTTCTCGGTGAGAAACACTGTGTCTCATGTTTGATATGTTACGTCTCAGATACGCATGTTCATTGTTTATCTGCCTTTAATCGATGTTAAATTTAAATAATTGCACTTTGTCAACTTTGCAATATTTTTCATGAGCAATGTCAAGGTATCTGGCTTTTAAAAATAATATACATTATGCGAGCAGCATTCCACTTGCTTACTGCAACAATTAGTTTTTACTCTTACAGAAGTTGGTAACTGACGAGCATCATTTAGGCGTAGTCTCATCGCGTGGTTAGATGTCATGTAATTCTATCTAAAAAGTCGTATCAGGTAATCATAAAATAATTAAATTTCCATTGAGCGATTGATTGCAAACTTAAATTTCATGCAGATTGTTGCCTGCTTCCCGATTGATTTATAAATGCGAATTCTTTATAAAATTTAAAATAATGGCTAAAAATAAAAAATGATGATGATAGACGTTGGTTTGCAAGATGAAACCATTTTAGTCTTTAAGTAAAAGTACTTATAGTTTTGACATGGAGCAAGTTTATTGTTACAACGCTTTGAAACAGGTATTTATGAAAATCCAGTCAAATAAAAGTTATTTATTCTTTATGCTGTCGTTATTTTTCGTTCACATTGTTATCTATTTCTTTTTACTTTTAGTTTTGTTGGTTGTTTTTCAACCTCTTGATTACAATGAATTTTTTAACAAAACTTGAATTTGAGTTCTACATTTGGACATTGACAATTAACGCGAGTTACGCACGCCTATGAGTTGAAGCCCTTGTAAGGGAATGAGGCTGTAAAGACGCGAGCCGGGAAAACAAATCTTTTCAAAGGTTTTCATACAAATGTCAAAACATGTTTCAAGACGGGGATATCCAGATTCCTCTAAAGCCTTGTTATAGGAAAGGTTAGACAATACAATTCTAAAGGCACGTTTTTGAAGAAACTAAAGTTTATCAGTTAAGTAAGCTGGTAATAATGTCCCCCAAACAATAAATCAACATTATAATCGAGCTCGGCCATGAGCTATACGTCACTTGCAAGTTCTCTGCTGGCTATGGAAAACGTTGGGCTCTGGGGACGAGAATGGGATATGTGTTCCTGAAAAAGTCCCTTTTACCAAACATTTTACCTATTATTTACCACGAATCTTACCAATTCTTTTCGAAAGTGGTCCCAAAAAAAGTTTCTGAGTGCCCCTTCATTTTCATGAAGGCTCCACTGGCTAAGAAAATCGTTGGGCTCTGGGTACGAGAATGGTGCCGCTTGTCATAAACTATAAATTATATATTTCGCTCTCTTACTCTGGTCAAACGTGAAGCAATGGGTTCAGTATGTTGCAAAGTGAAGCTAGTGACAAGAAGAGCTGTAAATGGAACGTAAAAATTCCTGACTGGCCTTATGAAAGATGGAAGTTAAGCGAAAATACACAGAATCTAAAAACAACCGGAAGTATAAATGTACATGCTGATAGTGATAGCCATGTCCCAGTTGCCCATCACATTCCGAATAAGGTTGGCCCAGTTTTTCATTCGTTTCTTGACAACTTTTTTCCACATCTCGGTATTCATAACAGGCAAACAAGTGTTGCTCTGTTGGAACAAATAAAAACCGTGTTGAACGACAGCTTGGAAGACCTTGGAAAATCCTGCAAGTGCTTTGAAAAGTGCCAACTCGTTCAAGCCGGAAGTACGGCTGAGAAAACGAAAGTTGAAGCACCTGACGAGTTTGACTTTCTGATTTTATTGAATTTCTTTGCCAACAAAGAATACTTTCGTACTGCAGTGACAAAGGATGCGGTAAGGATATACGTGAAAGATACAACATTAATCGACTTGTCACCTTTCAAATGCGAAGACCATGTAGGAACGGCACAACTTCTTGACATTAATCTGCGTTCGGTATTTCTGAATTTGTTTATTGAGATATTTGATTGCCATTTGCCACTCGAATGGAAAAGACTTTCAAATGAGGAAAAAGGACCGTGTAGTTCAGGGATAGCTTCGACGCTGCATTTGTGGAGTGAAAAGTTTCAACTTAGTGTTGACATTGACTTGTGTCTATGTTTGCCGATTAATGCAGAGAACTGCGAGCAGGCCTTGGCTATTCCAGAAAATGTTAATCCAAACCTTAAAGAATACTTTGAAAGTCAGGTTCTATTTTTTACATACATGACTGATATTATGGAACAATCTCCGGTAGAAATGTATGCAATTCTTGGTAAAGCAGAACTTGCACATCAATCTATTTCTTCAAGAATCACTGCACCATTTCTCGAACTTTTTCAGTTCCAATCGCTCGCCCCAGATGATTGTCGCATTAAAGCGTACTGCCTTGCAAAATGTGTTTTGTTGGCCTTTTTGCCAAAGCTTTGCAAGATTTTTGGCTGCAAAAGATGCTGCCACAAGATCGTGAGATCTTACCACATAAAGAACATACTATTATATATGTTTAAATATTACAAAGACGATGCACATTGGAAAGAAGAAAAGGTACCAGTTCGAGTATTAGAAATCTTTTCTGTTTTAAAGGAGTGTAGGGTTACTGATAGCCCCGATGATGAATTAAGCTATGCGGCTGCTGTTTCTACTTGCTGTTATCCTGAAACTCTCTTTTTGGAAAATGTTACTAATTCAGGCCTATACGATTCGGATAGTCGCAATTTCTTTTACACTCCTGATTCACACAAACCCATGTATCAATTGAGTTTCTCACCCGTCTATAAAGAATACCTTTCAACGGGGAATGAAGAGGCTGACAGCTTGCTGAAAGAGTGGTTTGAAAATTTAAATAATAATTATTGGGATGCCAAGCAGTTGTTGTTAAATTTATTCATTTTACTTAAAACACTTAACGAGATAGAAGTAATTTCTCAGGACTAAGAAGATTTTTGATAGAACTGAAATTGGAAGTTGTTATAATCACAAACTTTAAGCTAGATTGAGCATGCTGCAGATACAAAGATGGAGATTAACCAGTAAAACGTACATCCGTCAGAAACATTTGGACTATACAAAGACTGGTGGAATATAAAACTGTATAAAATTATGTTTTAGATGCAAATAACATGCACTTCTTTCCCTGGGAGGGGGGTTGTAGTTGTGTATGAAAGGGGCAGAGATGCTCTTGGAAATGTTGACTTAAACCCTCAAAGAAGACTCATCTCAATTAACCCATGCTTTTTTTAAAACATAAAACTGATTATTTTTAACACAAACAAGACAAGTGTTAATGTTATTAAATTTTGAATGAATTGATAAAAGAAATAAAAATATGCATAATTATATTTTCATTATGTTCAATCTTATGAGACCTTGACATCTGACTGTAAGAGTGTGTTGCCCAAAACACCCTAATTGACACCAAAATTAAACATTTTTATTTCTAGCAAGACAGCAAGCATGGCTGATCCCTTTCTTATGAGTATTTCACAGGTTGTGGTTACATATAGGAAAAAACAAAAATGCATGGATATTTACAGGAGAATCACATAGCTAACAGTGAAGTCGCACTCTGATTGGCTATTGAAGAGAAGGTATTTTGCGTGGAATCGGACTTGTACATGAAGTGATATTGCTGACTTAATTTGAAGGCAAAAATTGTTGCTATCGTGAAAACAAAATGCAACTCGTGTTACAAAAATATCACCTTTGAAATGAACAAATTTATTGAAAGAATGTCTGCCAAATTTTGAACTGAAATTTGAATTTTTAGACAATTTGAGGAAACCACTCATACTCGCACAGTTAGATCTGTCAGCCTCATGGATAACAAGTTGGAATTGTACATACATAGTTTATTCGTTATGCGACTTCACGATTAGCTATGCGATTCAAGAAAAATTCACTGCTTGTTGAGTGAATTCCATGTTAAATTTCACTTGAAAACCCAATATCGCACAAATTGCGAAATCGGTTTTTCGCGTCAAATTTAACATGGAATTCACTCGTCAGGCAGTGAATTTTTCTATAAAATAACCCATATTTGATAGAATATTAGGAATTTTAAGGAAACTGAAAAAAAATTAGGTATTCACGGAATTTTGAGGCTGAAGAATGGGAGAATAGAACTTTGAACCTTTTCAAAAAGCAGCAAATTTTCAAATTCATTCATCAGAGTCATTTACTCTCTGACTCTAAGACATACTGTAGCTATTGTATGTTCAATGTTAACCGCATCCATGCCATGGATGTATATAAACATCATGTAAAATTTTATCAACCATGGACGTATACATATGTCCTGGTAACAAGCCTTTGTACTATTGCTTGGATGTTCTGGGAATGATGATAAACTTCATCATGGTAGGCATGAATGGGCTCCCTGTCTACCCATCAGAAAACCGCTGTGGCTTTTAAATCAAAGACTCACAACCCAAATTGATTTCTTTTCATATTTTTCAAAACAAAAAAAGCATCCTGTCAAGCATATATGACTGAAAAAGTTTCAGATGAGATTTTTGCTTATCTCGAGTCAGATTTTCAATGCGAAGACAGTGACAGTGAGGATGAAGCTATGTGAGAGGGTCAGCAAAAATTAATGAAGATTTGTCAGAGGAGCCTTTAAAAATAAAGATTTAAGAGAAAATGATAATCAGAAACTGATATGAAATAATTCTATTCCTCAACATTGTCATGGGAATACTTGTTGTTTAGAAATATATGTAGTTGTGGCTTTGTTAATTCAGAATTAACATTTTAATGAAAAATTAAGTGGTAATTTTAATTTTTTTTTAAACTCCAGTCCATTTAGCAAAACTCCAAGATGGCCACTGGTCGCAACATTCTGCCCAAGGCTGGGTAGCCTGGCAGTGAAGGGAAAAAATGTTACAAACATATACTTTATAATGAAACCCATTTCTAGTACAATATAACTACAAGTATTTTTCCACGGCTGTTTATTCAATGTTTTAATAATTATACTTTATAATTGTCCTTTGCTCTACATACATTACCAAATGAAACTAATTCTTCAAATGTGATTTAGTTGATTGAGCCAAACTGAAATATTAATATTAAATTATGCTATTGTTGATTAATTGTTGCACATACAATAGATATGTGTTAAACCAACTCGTCCACTCAATTTATGTATCTGTTGACAATCCCAAGCAATAACCCTCAAATTAGGATTTAAACTTCTTGATTCAAAAGCGAAAGTTCTAAAACTAATTATAAGACTAGTGTAAAAAAAGAAACTCGAACAATTCACAGCGAAATTAATGATACTCAAAAATTCTACCTTATTATTTAATGGACACTGCAAAGCTATGAATATTTTTGGATTCACACTAAATAACTGAGGCTATTCAAAGATCAAGGCAGAGTCATTATGACATAATTTCATTTTTTGCCTTCAAATTGGATTGCATCAAGAACTTTGCTTATGTCATAATTCTTGGTTTTCAACAGGTGAACAAGCCATCCACTGTCATCCTCAAATCCCATGGCATTCATCTGTGCAATCGCAACTTCTAGTGGATCTAAGGGCCCCTCTTCATCAGCATTATTTGTAGCAGCTGCATCCTTGTTTGTGTTTTCTTTGTCTTTGTTAACCACAACATAATCTTGCTCAGAACAAGTATCCTATGTTCAAAATGATATTTAGAATGTACATTCTACTCACTGGAAAATACTGATGTATGTTTTGGTTCAAAATGTTTTTGGTTCAATTTTTTTAAACCAGTTTATTTTTCTCATATATCAGTCTCAGAGCAATAAC
>JAOBRB020701203.1:0-5000 GCA_027575285.2 Zoanthus pulchellus | reverse complement strand
CTGGATATCATGTCAAATAACTAACCATGCTTATATTTTAAAATTTGGTACCAAGTTGATTCTGACATTGGTTTAACACTCAAATGAGGTTTTCAATCATTTCTTTAGAGCAGTATTTACTACCAATTGAAGCTCAATAATATTAATAATACTGATATAAAATATAATTATAATAAGTAATTTGGATGGTATATGTATATATGTGCATTTTATTGGTCTATAAGTTAAAGTGTGTTTGAGACCTTTCTTAGCGCAGACAGCCGACAAAAGCTGCTGGCTACTTGGGAAAAAACCTCGAACTGTGGTTGGCTACTTTCACGCCTTGCAAAATGTTATTATGTGGGGAATCTTCTGAATTCTACTGGACAGGCGTTAATCAGTGGCTGGCTACTTCTCCATTCATGGTGTCGTACTTTTTAATTTATTGAAAGGGCTAGTGTTTTAGTAGCAATGTAAAGCAAGAAATTAAGCAACATATTGAGCACAAATAGTTGGCTTTCTCTACGTGGTGTAACTTAATACAGTATCAAGAACAAAATTAATCTAAAAGTAATAAAACTACATCATTTTTTGTCATTTTTGTCATTGATAGCCTTTTACACACATCATTCTCTTTGTAATAACTTAATATGCGAGAAATAAAGCATGTTCTCTGTTCCTTTACAGCTTAGTGAAAACCTTCAGTTGGCAAATATTCCATTAAGAATTCTTGGGGTTTTACTGAATATCTGCTCTTAAATTCTCCTAATTGTTCACCCCAGTATTTTACCACTAAACAACTTAATGGGTAGGAAGAACATGTTTTTATTTCTCAATTATAAAATATTTAAGATAGTACAGTGGTTTCTATTGGCCGAGAGGTGTGTTTTCATAGGCCAATGAAGCATAAGACGTATTAGCTAGTCTTCGTAGGGAGATTTTGTAAAATGATCACGGAGTAAACACAAATAACAATGCAGTTGTAATTCTCAGAGTCCTGAAAATGGAGTCATATTTTATAAAAGAAATAAAACATTTTTTCTGTGCCTCCATAGCGCTATGAAATCCTTGGAACACATTTGGGAAATTCTCGAGCAGATCATTGAAGCACTCGACTGCGTCTCGTGCTTCACTGATCAGCTCTCGAATTCTCCCAAACGTGCACCTCGGTTTTCATAGTGCTATGAAGGCATTTCTCAAATGACTAACAAAAACTACTGACAAGAAACTTCAAGAACAACTGCAATATCTCACCAGGTTCATTGTCAGCATAAGTGTGCACTTCAACTCCAAAAGGGTCAAGAAATGAAGCTAAGGCCTCTCCAACATTGTGCAAGAATGGTGGACCAACTGGAACCTCTGTGTGTGCTGAGGACTCTTTATTTTTCTCTTCCACTTTTTTATTACGTTGGCACCTTGCACCATTACCACACCTTCCCTGAGGACCTCCACAATGTCCTCGACCACGACGGCCACAGGGGCCACCACGGCCACGCCCAAACCAGTGACCACCTCGACCCCAAGGTCCGAATCCTCTTTCCCAGTTACCAGGTGCACTTACAAACCAAGGATGTTGTCTTGGGAAACATATGCGTAACATTTCATGATGGTTGTGGTTACCCTTTCGTTCACATTTTGAACACAAATCATAGTCTGGGCAAATGGCACACTTAAAACGCGTTCCAGCAATAACCATCGCACAAACATCACAGATGACATTAGTATGTGTCACACCACCACTTGAATTATTATCTGTAATTCAAAACAATAGCATACACGTATAATAGTCATAAACTTGTGAGATAAACTTTGCTATCTAAAGTCTAGAATGATTGAACATAGAATATTAATTACATTAACTTTGTAGTCATGTAATTATTTGTGCAAGAAGGCAACAAATCCAGGGTATTAGATTTAAACCTTGAGTTCATATTTCAACTTAAGTGTGCAAATAAACAAGCAACAAAATAAACTTTGAAAAACATTTCTCAAGATTTTGTTAGGTATACTTAGTAGGTTCTTATGAATACCTTTGACAGATTTACCACATTTTTGTTTTTAGGAGGCACTGACTGGTGAATAATTGACAACAAGTATAGTGGTTCTCAGTAGTTTTTTGACCAGACAGCCAAGAAGTAATTATAGGTGGCTAAACCTTGTCAGCTAAAACTTGCCTTGCAGCAAAACAATGCCAGTACATTTGGCTACTTTAATGAAGCAGACTTGAATTTAGAAGATAACTTTAGAGTTATGTAGTCAACTAAAACATTTTCTAACTTTTTATCTAAATACAATTAATGATATGGTGTATATAAATTACATGGTTCTATATAAAATAATCATTTTTGTTATATTATTATTTTAAAAATTTAACTGGTTATCATTATATATTATATAATAACTTCCAAAAAAATGAAAATCTTGTGATGACTCAGCAAACTTTGGCTCCAACAGTACTTCAAGTTGAGGACACAGATTTTTCAACCAATCAAAAGAAAGATAAAATTTAACCCTAACCTAACCTTACTTTGGCCAACCACAAACCTAGTCTAATTCTGTGTCCTCTAATACCCCAAAATTTGCATTAAACAAAGCTTAATACAACAAATCTTCAAATACTTCAAAAAGTTCATTTGCTAACTGAAGATACTAAATGAAGTTTGAGACAGTAGCTTCATCATAAATTTTAGTAAGAATTTATACCTTGAGGTTCTTCAGGACTTGCAGATTCTCCAACCACCTTGACATAGATGCGGAACACATCACCTTCAATACTTCCCAGGGCTTCTACCAATTCTTCGCCACTTGAGAATGTTATGAGCTCATTGTCTTGATCTTAATTATAATAAAAACAGAGAAGAGAATTGGAGATCGTGAAGCACAAAAGAAAATTCATGCTGTATGGAATGATATAAAAGCCGAACGTTTTCGTTCGGACGACTAAGTTAAAGTATGAAGCTGACAAGATCTTGATCGTGTCCAAAACAAACATTTTCTAACTAGAATGGGATAAAATAACATGAAAAACTGGCAATTTGTAACTTAAGAATAATTATACGAGGTCTCAGTGCCAGTACAAATAATTTTTTGAATCTAACAAAGAGACCGTGTGCATTCTACGTGACGCAGCAGTTTATTACTAATAGCTAGTAACGTGCTAACTTAAAAACAACTCCAAAAAACTTACACAAAAAGTAAAGATTGAAACAAAAAAAAGGTAAGAAGTAAAATCAGAATTTAGAATGACATGTACAAGAACACTCGGTTTAAATGAATCAAGTACTGTAGTTTCTGGCTTTCAGTAGAAAACGTACCTTTCCAAAACAATCGAACTTGCTTTCCTCTGACTGACGGGAAAACGCTTTCAACTTTCTGCAGCAGATAGGTGAAACTTGCAGAAGCTCCTTCATCAATGGAAAATCGACGAATTTCTTGCTGATCGGTGTTCGCATTCAGATAAACTTTTACAGACAGAGACATGTTTCTCAAAAATTATAACGCTCAGTACTTGTATTTTCTTTATCCTAGACGCTTGTTCGATGCAAATCACGAATCCACTTCTCTCTTTATAGGAGCGATATCTTTTGCCTTGTCAGAATTGGTCGGCAGAAAAAAGATTTACATCGAACAAAACAAAAGCTGGCCAGGAGGGAGTTTAATTGTACTTAAGCAGAAATTTCAACATACCTCAAAAGACTGACATTAGTTTAAAACACGAATTTGTTGAAACATTTGTAGTATTTTTTAATGTTCTTGTTGGTATTGTACATTTTATTTTGTAAATTCTGGTATATTTTCAAATAGAACAACTCACATCAATTGATGCAGATCGACTTTATGTACTTAGGACAGAAGACATCAGCATCGCAACTCCCCCTGATATGGTTGCATCGTCATTTGTTATGGTTCTACTACGCATGCACCAAAGGGAACCATTTCATTCAGGGTCATGACGTCATAAACTACAGTCCTAGGCCCCCTCTTTTCTAGAGCCTTCGTAATGTTGTGTCAACAATTCATCTAGGCTCGGTATTCAGCCGCTGTTCGGGGATCAGCTAGCTTGGCTCAGCATTAAAATTTATAGTATCGTAAATTAAAATTTGTCTGTTAAGAATAAACGTGACAATATGTTTATTTTCCGTTACTTTTTAATTTGAAGTTATAAATTAAATTATTCATTCAAGAATTACAGCCAGGGTTGAATTTCAATGTTAGTACTATATAGTAGCAGTGAGTGAAAAGCTTTTCATATGAGTCATTTTTACAAAGTTTCCAGATCCACATTTATACAGTAAATATAGCTTTTCAAAAATTTTAATAGTTCCACTTTTGAACATGTATGTTGGCAAGCATAAGAAACGTTAAATTAAAAATGTGCTGTATAACCGCTGTGTTTATTTTTATTTTTAGTTAAACTACGATTGCGACGAGTTTTTTATATAATTTATTTGCTTACTTTAATTTCAGAAAACGAACTAGACGCATAGCTGAGACTGCAATAACTCGACTCAATTTTTGCGTTTAAGGACTGACGAATATGGCCACATAAACATTGGAAGTCGCGAGAAAATATTGCTCGTTCTGAATTTTGCACTGAATTGAGAATTTTCTGCCTCACAGTCTCACAATTTTTTTCAATACGGTTTTTAATATCAGGATTGCCAGCTAAACTCGGAGTCTCCATTTGCCGGAAATTGCTTCATGTAGCCCTTCCCGATTCGGCTAGTAAAACTGGCATGCATTTAATGCTACTAGAAATTCCCCTTTTTCAAAAAAAAAATCTCCGAAATTGCTCGATCTTTTAAAAAAAATGCTAGTTTGGCACCGGAAAATGCTCTCTTTTTTGCAATCAAAACCGCAGGTATCCTAAGCTTATAATAATTTAGTATAGAAATATAAAGAGAATGTATGGAGTATAGGAAGTACGTACTACATTTTTTCATTTTAATCCTAATAAAGATTGAGAAAAACGCTAGCCATGTTTTTTTGATGTTCTCAGTAATCCCCTGACCCAGTTTCGG
>JAOBRB020701093.1:0-16974 GCA_027575285.2 Zoanthus pulchellus | reverse complement strand
AAAAACAATAAAACACGCTTTTTCTATGTTTTATACTCTGATAAAACATAGATTTTCGACCAATCAGAGCGCGCGTAAGGTCCTATCTATATTATAATATATTATAAATTGTAATAAATTCTTAGTTCTTCATGAAAGGAATTTACCGAGGTTCTAACCATCAGGATGAGGCAACTTACAAACTTACTGATCAAGCAAGAAAATTCCTTCGAAGTTACGGAAGCTCTTTTATAAGTCAACTAAAATGGCGAGATATGTGGTCAATGGTTGTACAGCGAATCGAAGGCAAGCCATTCGTACATTCAGAAGGGTACCAGCGGTCGTCATCCAGAGGTGAATGGGCAGCTCCAGTGAAGCTGCGTACAGCTGTGAAAAGACGGCCGGACAACTTTCTTCAGTGTGCATATAAAATTGATAGTGAAACGAAACGTCGCTGGAGAGACTTTTGTATTAAGTACGATGGATATGAAAGTCTTTGCAAATGTAAGTAGTCAGAGCAGAGCACACTGATTTGCTAAAATTACTCAGAGTTTGCCTATGTGTTTGTTCTCGTTTTTGTTTCGTTCTCATTTTATTCTCGTTTTTGTTTTGTTCTCTTTGTTCTCGTCTTCTTTCTTGTATTTGTTCTTGTTTTTGTGTTTGCTCTCATTTTATTTTGTATAATTTGAAGTAAGAATACGCTTAACCTAAAACATGTTTAGTTTGGATCTGGTTTAGACCAGTTGCTGGTAATTTAAATGAGTGCGAATTTATTGTATGGAGTCTTAGGTTTGTTTTATTGTTAAATATTCAAAAATACTTGAGCAAAAGGCAAGAATTCACACCTCCATTTTAAGACTGAATAAATTGAATAAGTTTCCATTGCCGGTAGCTGCAACCGCGAATTCGCTTGGTTGAAGGATTATACGTTAACTTTCTGTGTTTTGTTGTTTTAAAAACATCCTCGAGAAGTGTATATTATTCTTCAAGGTATCAAGATTTTAAGGTTTCTTTATTCACTATGAATACTAGTACATTCGTACAAATTACGTTTATTACATTATATAATTACAGTAAAATTGGCGAGGACGTCCATAAAGAAACTATAAAAGCTTATTAACTACGGGCTTCCTCAAATTAGATTAGAAAAAGTGCTTTATTGATTGCTCTGTGGGACGTCGTATATAAATTTTAATTTTACAAGAAGGGGAAGCTAGCAAACAAATATTAAAAAAGCACACACTTATCACAAAAAGAGCAAAAGAAAAGAGTGAAAATAACTCGTAAAATCTAGATGTCTGTAACAAAAAAGAAGAAATCTTTTGAGGTTTTTACCAAACTGAGCGGTATTTCTGCATGATTTGATTTGACTGTCAAGAGAATTGAAAACATTAGGACCTTGATAACGGATTGACATTTTACGTATATTTGTCCGTAATGAAAAAAACATAAAGTTTGTGGTTAGGGCAACAGGAAAGTTTGTTCTTTTAAAAAATACCCAATGCCTACGCTACAGTTCTAATAATAATGGTCACAGCTTAAATTGTAGTTTATATTGTTATTTCTTCTTCAGGTAAACACTTTTCTGCTGATTTGGTTAAGATGAATCCACCTCCATTGTCAAACGGTCAAGTAGTGGATCTTCCTGTGGCCGTCATGGCGGGTAACAGACCACACTATCTGTACCGTATGCTGCGAACCCTACAGAGGGTGCAAGGTTTAGATCGGTCACTAGTCACTGTCTACATTGAAGGACTCCATAAAGAGCCAGCAGCTGTAGCACGAGTGTTTGGTCTGTCTGTTGAGCAGCACAAAGCTGTTGGACAGGATACGGCAAGAATAAGTCAGGTGTGGAAACAAGATAGTACTTTGTATTTTTTTTTCGGAAAAGGTATGCATTTATTGATAGACAAAGGAAGGGGTGAAATTTGAGATCAAGTTGGAGTAAAAATTATAGCGGTGTTAAGACGGTTTCTTTGGAGACTCTTGTTGATTTTGTTTCTGTCCAGATTAGCACCCAAATGTTCCTTTCTTTAGATTCAGTTTTTAAAATTTCCAAACTATTTTAATACATAAGGGATCAAATAAGGGCGTATTAACTTTGTTTTTGCTAATCCAACTCAGTTATCAAATGCTATGGACTTGTTATTTCTAATGGAAAGTAAGTGCTGCGGCTATACTACTCGGTACGCACTTACAGTATGTTTCATTCACTCATGAAATACTTTTAAGCGTATTACATTTTAGCCTTCCCATATGTTTCAGGATTTAATAAGAACCACTCTAACATGGAATCTAAACGCATCACCATGGATTTGAATTGCTGATCGTATGTATCGCATGTCTATTACGAAGATTACATTGTGTGTAAATTTTATCTTGGATTGGATTTGAATCTTTGGTTTACCTTCAGTTTTCAGTCATCGAGGATCAAGGAGTTTGTAAAAAAGTTCCTACGAGCAACACAAAGAGCACTTAAATTTGTAATGTACTTATAAAAGTAATGCAGAGCTTTTGGAAATCCCGAAAAAGTAATAATAATATATAGACAGGTCTTTGTTCAGACTGAAATTTTAAAAGTTTTTTATTTTTTTCTTGTTTTATTTAATCTTTATATTTCTTTTTTTTGTTGCAACAGCATTACAAGAATTCATTGAGTTCAGCGTTTGAAAGACACCCAAATGCTAAACATCTAATTATTCTGGAGGAGGATCTTGACGTTTCCCCTGATATTCTTGATTACTTCTCGCAAGTGTTACCAGTAATGGAAAGGGACAAATCCGTTTACTGTATATCTGCCTGGAACGACCAGGTAAAAGGAAAATTGCAAAACGTTTTCCAATAAAATTCTTTAAATCTTAAAGCTATTCCTTCTGCTGCTATTAATCCATCTACTAGTGCTACACTTTCTCCCGCTTATTAAATTCTTAGTTTAATTCCTACTTTTGGATTTTTTACCCTTGTTTTTTAACTACACGTATTCTTATTATTACCATTCCGACTACTCCTGCTCCTACCACTCCTATTCCTGCTACTTCAATTCCAACTACTTCTATTTCACTAACTGCTATTCCTATCAAACCTATTCCAGCTACTCCTATTTTTACTACTTCTATTTCTAATAGTTCTATTCCTATTAGTCTTATTCCTACTACTCCTAATCCGACTACTCCTATTCCTACCATTCCTATTCCAATATTCCAGCTACTCCTATTTTACTACGTCTATTTCTACTAATCGTGTTCCTACTAATCCAATTCCAACTAGACCTATTCCATTTATCCCTATTCTTATTACTTCTATTCCTACTACTCCTATTCTAACTATTTCTATTCTTAGAGCTTCTATTCCTACTAACCTTACTCCAATTACTCATATTCCTTCTGCTTCTATTTCTACCATATTTATTCTTACTACGTCTATTCCTGCTACACCCTATCCTAGTATTCGTATTCCTACTAGTGCTTTTAGTATTCATATTCACAATACTCTTATTAATATTTCAGCTCCTGCTCCCACTCTATTATTTTCCTTAATTCTACTTCTGCTTCTTTTTTACTACTGCAATGACGTTAGCAAGATTTATAAAGTAATTTTAAAATGTATTGCTCCATTCGTTTCCAGAGTTATATTCACAGTTCCGGTGATGCGTCAGGGTTATACAGAATTGAAGGAATGCCTGGCTTGGGATGGTAAGAAGCGAATTAAACTATTACTTTATAATGTTTACTTCAGGTAGACGCGTTCTCCCTTGCTCGCTTGTATAAATCTAACTTCAAAATTAGAATGAAATTCTTCACTAAAATAATTACAATGACTTTAAAAAATCCTGCTTTCCAAATACCAGGATTTTCCCAGCATTGTGTTATTCCTTAGCAACAATGTTTATTTTTGTTTTGTCTAAGGGTCCTTTCACGTAGTTTATTCAAGGAGGAGCTGGAAAAGAAGTGGCCTCGGCCCCAGGATCAAATGGATTGGGATATCTGGATGAGAAGCCGGGAAATACGAAAAGGGCGTGAATGTATTATCCCGGATGTATCGAGGACATTTCATTTTGGGTCCAAAGGACATAATATTAATCCATACATGCAAAAATTGTATTTTACTAAGCGAGCAATCAACTATCAGACAAACTTAAAATTCAACGTGGGACGGCTTGACGCTGTTAATTACGAGAAGGAGGTTGAGCGACTAATAAGGTGATTGAACATTTAAAGGTTTTATTAATATATATGGATGAATGTTTATTGCTAAAGCCTTTATTAATATGGTTATTACCAAAATATTTATTATGGTCATTGTTTTTGTCAGATCAGGAACTATATGTAATTATGTTTGGTGATGGCATTGCAAGTGGATTTTGTTTTAGTAATAGTTCTCGTCACAATAGTGGTTGTGTTTGTTAAAATAGTAATGATCAAGATCATCGTTGTAGCTATATATTTGCTCAATATAATGAGTAAAATCTTCTTTGCAAGTGTCTGTGATTATGATTGCTTCCAAGCCAGTAACACAATTTTTGTGATTATAACTTATAATTAGGCATTGCCACTTGAACAAGGCTATCAAACCTAGTTTAATATCTAGCTTATTTTAGGAAGTGCCACAAGCTGTAATAGGATATTTAAAAACTATATATAAGAAAAGTTGACAAACAGCGAGAGTAAACTTTGATCGGCCGATCGAAAAATAGTTCTTAAATTTTTTTCGTTGATTGTCAACTTTTCTTATATGTACTGTATATAGACCTTATTCATAAATGGCGGCGATATCGATATTCTGTTGTATTAGCCTTACTAGCCTCGTTTTGAGTAACATATTCTTTTGAAAGTTTAACCCAAAAACAAGGCTAGTAGGGCTAATTTGAATGAAGACAAAAGGATATTAAAACGGCCGCCATTTATGAATAAGGTCTATTCTATTAATTTATATTTGGTTGACTTGGTCCAGCCTGAATCCAACGATACAGATGTTTGTAAACGGGTTTTGCTACTACATTTTATTTGACCCATAATTATAAAATTAGAATACAAATGCTTAAAAAATAAATTGATAAACTGCAGGGTAACCAAAATATTCATAAGGGCTTGTTAAGGTTGGACCATGGTATGGACATGGCCTGGTCGTGGTCGTTTGTAGTAATACTTAGAGTTATCTGGTTTTTTGGTATTATACATTGTTTTAACCAAGTTTTTTAAAAGTCAACGGCGGTTTGAAATATTCGATAATTGCAGTGGAAAAGTAAGAAGCTAACGCACTGTTAGAACAATAACCGAAAAAAAATACATTGTTACAGCAGTGGCGGATCCAGAAATTCTAGAAGGGGGGTAAATAATATAAAGAATTTACCAGTGAATCTAGGAGAAAAAGGGTGGCACTGAGAACAAAGAATGTACCAGAAAATTGAAAAGGGGGTGAAAATTCATCCAATTCACCCCCTGTATTCGCCCCTGTACAGATACACTTAATGCTAACTCAAAGCCTTATTAAACAGTAATTGAAATTGATATAAATTTCAATTTATTATTGGCTTGTATCTGTTGCATTAGAATTTTAATCAGATAATTTTTCTCTATTTAGGAAGTCAATTATACTGGATCACTCCAAAAGTCCGTGCACGCATCATGATTTTGTTAGTGACACAAAAAATCAAACGTTCTTATTTTATATCCATATGAAGCATGAACATGATTGGAGCACGTGGATGAAAGTCGCTTCCTGTTTTCACCTTTGGGACATGGACGCCAGAGGATATCATAAAGGAATGTGGAGGTTTTGGATAAAAGGAAACCACATTTTGGTTATTGGTTACCCTGCCTCGCCATATTCCAAGTTCAAACACCAAGAAATAAAACCATTAGTTATAGCTAAAAAGACACAAGAGACACCATTCGCGTGGTTTATGAATTGAAAAAGTCTTGAAAATACCTTTTAGGGGCGGACATGGTTGGCGCAGTTGGCAAGATCTCTGCTTTCCAACCACAAGGTCCCAAGTTCGATCCCGGCACTTTGCCGAGATTCGAATATTTGAGTGGGTATCTTTTCCGCCTAAGCCAACTCAGCTTTCCATCCTTCTGGGGTAGGTAAATGAGTACCAGTGTCTGCTGGGAGCTAACCTGCAATGAATTAGTGTCACGTCCAGGGGAAGTCAAAGACTCTCATCCGCTTAACACTACAGAAACCGTAGATAAGCACCGGCTCCATGGACCACTGGGCTCGAAAGGATTTAGCTTTTAGTCGAGTTAAGGCCAGATTACTATTACACTCTTTTTATTGGCTGTGGCTGTTGATTGCTTGTTTTCATCTATGAAGAGACGTGTCGATTATCATTTTTATCTTTTTATCTTTATAGAATTGTATTTTAGCCCCGTGTGAACAAATTTATTAAATTTGAAGAATAGATGCAATAAAAGTATACGAAACAACTAAATACTAGCTACAAAAAAATCTTGTTGTCAGTCTGTTAAATTCATATTTTCTCTTGTGCGTTTATTAGTTTTAGATTTTAATGACAAATTATTAAATATTCATCATGGTACAGATTCATAATTAGGATATATCCTTTTTCTCCATTGTATATGGTGCGTTGTTTGCACGGGAATCAGGTCAATGTAGTAGATATCAGTCACACTTCCCCCGACTACGACTCGGGATCAAGTCCTGGGTTCCGCACTTAGGCTGAGATTTATCGACCTCAATCTTTCTCCAAGGTTTTATGTAGCTGTAATTGATATCAGCGGTAGCTTTTTTTTTCATGGGTTTGTGTAAGAGTATGAGGGATGTAGCGAATAACCACAGGGTACCTACATAGACTTCCATTTAGCTATAGGAGTCACAGGTTATCCAAATAGACATGCATTAGGCTATAGGGGCCACACAGGTTACCCAAGTAGACACGCATTGGGCTATAGGAATCACACAGGGTAGCCAAGTAGATTTGCATTGGGCTATAGTAGTCACGCAATGTTACCAAGAGGTCTGTCGTTGTAAAAATTAAAACAGACAACAGAAAAAGCATTTTTTCTATATCTCTCGCCAAAGACAAGAATTTAATTGATGTAGCTACACGTAGTCCATGACTACCTAATTGTTCTCAGGTTCCGGCTTTTCTTTTTCTACAAAGTTGACTTTCACACTAAGATCTAGATCAGAACCGTCGCGCGACTAAACATTAGTCTCTCGCTAGGAAGATTTGGTGGCCACTTCCTTCTCAATTGATATAATTTATTCATTATCTCTTTATCAAAACAAAGTTAAGTTAAAAGTAAAGCTACTACTCCAGCCAATACTTTCAGTACGTTAGAAGCTACCGTTGAAACTAATCCAGGGACTCGTTACTCGGCAAATGGCAAATAACACCTTTAGAACACCTCGGAATTATAACAAAGCCTTTGGAACAAAGCTTTGTATTTTCGGCGGCATTTTAACTAATTATACAAACTACAGAGCTCGGCGGTTTTCCTATTAAACCTTGATGAATATTCCACAATAAAACCATTGTAACAAAATTTTGAGTTCGGGTGTGTTAACTGTATTACTCTACAAATAAAAACTACAGTGAAAACTATAATCTTGCAACTCCAAACTACACACTAAATGTATCTCGCTGGTCCTGCATGTCTTGTCTTAGTGCCAATCATTTCCCCTACGTCTGCATAAGTTATAACGATACAAAATTTTCTTTTGTTGCATTACTTAATCATTCATTGCGTTGTTTAAATGAAAATGCTATTATTTTGGATCAAAGGAAACCATATTTCATCCTACTTCGCCATATTACACGATAAAAAAATTAGAAATAAAACCAATAGTTGTAAAAAAAATAAAACAATAGAACTTGAAAAAATATTGAAAATATCTTTTAGTCGATGAACGCATAAGAGTAAATATCAGCTATTTTTACAATTACACTTTTATCAAATGTTTGTTTTTAACCACAACGTTTTCATAGGGAGGACGTTGGTTGGTGCAGCTGGTAAGGTCTCTGCTTTGCAGCAACAAGGTCTCCGCTTTGCAGCAACAAGGTCTCAAGTTCAATCCCAGCAGTCTGCCTATGCTCGATATTTATTTGACTTTCGTTTCCGCCAAAGCCAACTCAGATTTTTCACATTTTTTGGGTGGGTTGATGAGTACCAGCATTTGTTGGGAGCTATTCTGCGATGGATTAGTGTCCTGGCCTAGAATCTCCCCCTGTTCCACCGCCTTTTATTGTTATACACCGATGCAGTAGTAAGTTTATTTTGGTTCCCACACGACTCCAACAGAGACAAAGGACAATAAACATAACTGCCTTGTTGGTGTATAAAATAAAAGAAATATTCAATATTTTGTTTTTGCAAGTAACATGGCTGCGATTACGTCACATGAAAACCTGAAATAGGTCATCTTTATATGATGGTTGAAACTATCACTCAATATAAAATTGCTAAAAAGTTCTGTTACATAGAAAAGCGCACAGAACAGTAAAAAAATAGACCTCTGAAAAATATCATTTTTTTGAAAAAAACACGATATTTAACCAGGGCAAACGTTACAGGAGTCAAATATTATTTTCTAATCATTCCAAGTTTTCGCTCATGCAAGCCATAGCAACCCTTTTGTTAGTATAATTTTTTAATGTTATGCAAGCCAACGGATTCTGTCATTTTTGTGAGAGGTTTCTAAATTTATGGCGTCAAAGATATGTATTTTTAGGAAATAACAAACTTTTATTCGTTCAAGGAATAGACAAAATGAAATCTGTTTTTGGATTGGTACGCAGAATTCATACTGATTCAAATAAAAAGGTCAATCAAAATTGGGTTACCCAGTTACATAATAAGATAGAAAACTAAATGGATAAATAGATAGAGGATATTACACGGTGGCCCGAACATATGAAGTTTATCTTCGAGTGGTAAAAACATTTTTTGAGTGAGCGCAGCGAACGAGTGAAATTTTTTTTCCACGAGAAGATGAACTTTATATGAGTAGCCAACGTGTAATTTTCTTAGTGTTTTGAAAATAGAAAAACTAAACGACAAAGACAGGAAAACAAAGGAATGACGTCAGCGATATCATTACTAGTTAGAAAATGGGAAATATATTACTCGTATCCTGGATGTAGTTTCATATGAAATCTACGAGTGGCGTATTTGTCAGTAAAACTGAATGACTGAATGGATGAATTGATGAATGGATAACTGGTTGGATAAATGACTGAATGGATGACTTAATAAATGGATAACTGGTTGGATAGATGACTGAATGGATGAATTAATAAATGAATAGATGACTAAATTGGTTACTAATGACTGGTTGTTTTGCTGATGGAATTCTCCCAAAACGCTTGTGTCCAGGCCCGTAGCCAGGATACTTCAAGGGGGAGGGGGGTTCTGGGCGTGGAGTCCAGGGGCCTGCCTAAGGATGGGGTTAAGGGGTGAGGCGATTGGTCAAATTGCCTAGACAACAAGCCTTATTAACATTCAATACTCATGAGGCTACAGACACGTCGTACGACCACGAAACGGCTCGAACGCTAGTAATAAACAGTGCAAAAATGCCGCGCAAGTCTGTAATAAGTTACAATAGGTTTGATTTTTGCTAAGGGGGTTCGCTGGCAAAAGGAGGTTCGCCGAGAAAGGGGGGTTCGCCCAACCCCCCAAAAAAACCCTGGCTACGGGCCTGGTGTCGGTTTCCCCAGGTTATTAATGCACGGTGAAAATGATTGATACTTAGGACTGAAAAGACAAAGCTATTTCCATTAAACGTAGATTCAGATGAGCTCAATAATAGATATAATAGAGATAGGAGCCGGATGGGCGCTTACTAAAGATAAATCCAAATTAGGTTTGATTAAACTTTAATATTTATTTGTTAGCCAACGGAATTTCTTTTCAGTTCTTTTACAGCATAATATTCAACATTGCTTAATGCACATATGAAAGGTAATAAAAACTATGCCTTAAGTAAATCTTTTCAATTAATACGATATTATCAGTACAGTATTTTTGACACCAATATGTTATTTAAAGATTAAATAAATTATCATTTCAATTAAAATAGTATGAAAGTGTCGTTTTGGGTAATTTAATGGGTTATGGCCAAAAAGTCTCTAACATTTGAAGATTAACTTGTTTGGGGTAATGAGGGACCATTACATTTTTGCAAAAACTGTATGAATAATGATAGGATGATTATAATACCTTGCATATTGTTGTTGTGTTGTGCCGAACATTTTACAAAGAATGTACGGCTGATGTTCCCTGATACGATGATTCTGACATGTTAATTAAATACTGTTCTCGACACTGGATGTAATGGAGATTTTACAAAGAATACATGGCTCATTAAAAAACATTCCTATAAAGATAATTCTGATATGTTAAATACTATTCTTGTTCTCATCAACTTCCTGTAATTATTTTTTTCACGAAATTTTTATTAGGTCGAAGAAGTACCTTTATGTTCTTGTAATGGCAATGGAGATCTTATGACTAACACATGATTCATTATAAAAGTCTCCCTATTAAGATGGTCCTGATATGTTAAATACTGTTCCAGTAATATAATGTAATAAACTAGTTATTCAAAAAATGAATGAAAGGCTCATTAAAAGTTACCTTGTTAAGGTAAATCTGATATGAATTTACAAAAATTAAATGCATAGCTATTGGCTTCTCTGATAAGATAATCCTGATATGTTAAATAATTTTTGTGTGATGTATCGGGGATTTTACAAAAAAGGTAAAGCTTAACGGTTTTACAATCCAACCGTCTTGACATTTTTTGGAGTGCAATATCTTCTTAAAAAGTAGCCACATGTTTAAATCCAAACTTGTTATCATTTTGTCCCCTCGTCCATCCTTTGTTCAACGTTCAAGCTCAGGTCGTTTTAGGTCTCTATTCTATCTGAAGTTGCATGTTAAAAATAATAATAATAATAATAATAATAATAATAATATTGCATTTATATAGCGCTTATCCTTAGAGCTCTAAGCGCTTTACAGATAGATACAGGTTTTGACAGTCTGAGGGTCTTAGAAAGTCCGCTGAACGGCTCACATGTACTCAACATGTAACTTATAAAGATTGAAATGGAAGATGCCTTTGAAATTATATTTAATTCGTGACCTCGGCGATACCGCTGAAGCGCTCAATACCAAAGATATTGAGTTATGACACTATAGCTGTTGGCAGAAAGTCAATTTCAGTCTGTCCATCAATGCGCATGACAATTTGTGTGCACAACGCAGGACGCTTTTTCATAAAATTGTTACATAGCTCTTAATCTGGATAGCATTCTATGAAGGTTCTTAGTGTAAACGTAAAGGTGTCACATTTTTTGGTTTAAAACTAGAGTAAATTGAAGCCGGATAACCGACAATCAGAATTTGATTTCCCTTTTTCCATATTCTGTATAAGTTATGATGAAAACCGCGGTTGTCTAGGTCCCAGATCTTGAAACAGGCCGCAACCATTCGCCAGGTTTGCCAATCGTCTGTGCTGTCCATCGCAATGAATAATAGATATGTTTTTCTTTCTGAGATTGGAATGAAGTCCTTAACACACGGACTCTTAGAGTGATCAAGAAGTATAGCACTCCTAAAAACAGTAAGAGCTTTAATTACTATCTACAATAAAACTGATAAAAATCAAACCTTTCTAAAAGAGGATGCATTAAGTTTTCAGTATAGTTGCGAATCTAAAGTGAATAGATAAGTGTATGTTTCTCGGAAAAATAGAAAAGTTTGGTATAATTCCTAAACATTTTTTAAAATAATAGTTAGCTAAACAAATTAAGTCTGTAACAATCACAACACAAAAAATATATCTTTACAAAACCGTAATGTTTCCGTAAATGGAGGGGAAATATAAATTTAGGCGCCATTAGGCTATCTTTATTTATTTCGTCAAGGTAACATTTACGAATAACAAATACTGATGCTGCAGCTGATACTGATACAGATATTAATAATGATTGTCAGAAAATTCAATGAATAAATAAATGAAGTGATATTGATTAAAAGATACTTTGAAAAGCATAATACTATAAAGGAGAAAGACACAAAACGAATTACTGAGTTTTTTCACAATGTTTCAGTGTCTTCATGACGCCATTGTCAAGTGAAACGATTATACAAATGGTAACTTACAAAACCAATCTGATGCTGATATTAATATTAAGGTTGTTCTTACTTTCACAGATTATCAACTCACCTTAATAACTTTTTCATTTCCTTTTCATAGTTTTTCTTTATAACTTTATCCACATCAAATCTTATGTTTGGGTGAGTGTTAAGAGTTCGATTAAAGAAGTAAAGATCTTGGAAATACGGATCCACGCTAACTCCTCTTGTGCCAAAATGGTAAGTGCGTGGCACATCGGGAATAACGCATTCTCTGTCACGCCTGATCTCAGGAGATCGCATCCACCAGTCCCAATCCCAAAACTTGTCTGGTCCAGGCCAGCGAGGTTCTAACTCCTCTATAAATAACTTTTTTTTTAATATCCTGCAAAAAACAATAATAATGCTTGTTAAGTAATAGGGTAAATGAATTGTATGGTTCACTGACTTAATTACCTAGTATTAACAAGTGTGGAAGAGATGTTAAAAGCTGAGGAATAAGTTACCCGAAACTGCTGACGACCATTTTTAATGATAGCTGGCAAAAAGAGCAAGCACTAGATAAATGAAATGGTGGCCTCATACTCAAGAAGAAAGGCGACCTTGGGGACTGCGACAACTCTTCTTAATATCGAAGATTTTCGGAAGACTAATTAATCCTCAAACGTATATAAGCCGCACTTGAAAAAGATCTACGTCTAAAACTAGCTAGTTTTGGGAAAAGCAAATTGTGCATTGATTAAATTTGTGTGCTTCGTCAAAATTTAGAACAAAGTAAGGAAAGGAACTCTCATTGTATGTCAACTTTATCGACTACCAGAATCCATTTGACAGCATCCACAGGGAATCTCTTTGGAAACTCATGATCCGGACAAAATGAATACCACCATAGATTATACAGGTTATCGAGATGCTGTATAATGAGTTCTAGAGCGCTGTGCCCTTGGTAACACTCTCATGGACCTCTTTATCAGCAGAACTAGGATAAAAAAGGTTGCATTCTCTCCCCGTCTTCTTCATCATGACCATGACTGGTTGATGAGCTCCTTAACCACCAGGAAGCGTAGAGGCATACGATAGACAAACGATAGACAAACGATCTTGTCTATGCCGATGACGTATGTCCCTTGTTCTCTAGTCGCAGTAATATACAGGTGAAAATCAGTGTCCTAGAGACAAAATCCTTCCTGATAAGACCGAGATAATGAAAATGCTCAGCTCCGTCAACACGCCAATTACTATTAAAGAAAGTCAATTGAGGAAGTTAAAAATTTCATCTACTTTGGCATTAAAATGACATCTGATAGTGACTGCTTAATAGATGTGAAATTAAGCCTGACAAACATCCAATATGCTTTTTTATGACGAAAGCCAGTGATAAGCTCCAGTAAGTATAAGACAAAGACTAATCTGCAAATTTTCAAGAAGATTGTGTTAAGTATCTTTCTATACTGGTCCAAAACATGGAAAACAACGAAAACTTTCTGTCACAGTCTGGAGGTCTTGCAAACTTGCCAATTGAGAAGGATTTTCATGGTATAATGGCCCAATGAAGTAAAGAAGAATTTGTAAAGAGAGCCTGTCTGTAGCCCGTGTCAGAACAAATACAGAAGCAATGATGGCAATGACTGGATCATAGACTGCGCATACTCTCATCGCCCTCAAGTGGACACCGGACAGAAATAGATCCAGCGGAAGATCGAAGGAAACCTGGCGCGCGCGAGAAACAGAAAGATTAGACTTTGGTTTTCATGGAGAAGATAGCACAGGATAGATTCAGAGGAGAACATTGACATCGGCCTTATGTAACCCCGATATGGAAAGGACTATGTAAGTAAGTGCTACAAAATGAATAAAAAGAAAAAAAAGAAGGCAAATGGAATCTAATGAGAACTTGAAAAAGATTGTATTGCAACCAATTTTTTATATAATTATTCGACAACTTATTTTTATTCTAATAGGAAGTGTTTTGGTAAAACAGTTCAGATATTTCCCTTCCAGCAACAAGGACTAAGCTTGAAATCTCCCTTTCTGGCCAAAGTTGGTACAGCTTTTGTTTTATTCTTATCCCCAAAGAATCCTTTGGAATCCTTACTAAGATGGCAAAATGATACCAGTTTCTGCAGGTGAATCGTAGCAGTAATAGGATAATTTGTTTAAAATACCGTGACGGTTTAAAGTACATGTGACACGGAATTTTTTTTTTAAGTATTTTTAACTTTAATGTATTTTTGATTATAAACTGAAGTTATTTACTGCAAGAAATCGTTTCTCGTTGTTTTATTATGTGTTGAAAATGCTGATTTTTGCTTAAAAAGTGTTTGCCGGCCGTGCGGTTAAACCACCGCCTGTGACGTCACCTTATTTGCAACTTTTCTTTGAAGAAAAGAAAACAACAGCGATGGAGAGTAAAACGAAGAAAAATAGTAGAAGAGATTGCATGTTCAGAGCGTCGAATAAAGAAAGCTGTCAAAGTACCAGCTTAGTCCAGCTATACTGATGGCATAAGAATGCAAGTTGCAAACAATGTGACGTCATACCCAGAACCCAGACTCCGGACAAATTTTTACTTCAAAATTGTGTTTTCAAAACGCTTAAACTATCAAATTTGTCTTTCTCAAGTATCAAATGTGAGAAAACGCCGAAAAAAAAATCCGTGTCACTTTAATGTTTAACTCATCCTCGGCTTACACTTATGGCCATGGATACCAACTTCATTGGTCACTTATCTTGTGAAATAATTCAGTTAATTTATTATAATGCTAACTTAGGCTCAAATAAAATGTGTCAGAAATAATCACAACAAGAAAACCAACCATAACAGATGCAAAAATTGAAATTAAGGCAGATTAATCAAAAGTTTCATAGGAAAAACACTATGTTGCGTCCTTCACAGGCAACTTAGTCAAGATTATCAGAGTGACTGTGTTCTCCCAGCTCATCCTTTACTATTCTAAGTTATCCTTATTTAATGCTTGCACAAAGGCTGATGCTTGCACTTCCGTAATCTAAAAGTTTAATGCATATGTACTGGTTTCAGCAACACAGGTTGCGAGAGCTGAATTGCGTCATTTTCTCTGGCTTATAGGGCTCGCACATAACAGGATAAAAATGGTTTAACCTAGTTACAACTGCACGGAACGCGGTGGGCTGTGTGGGCTATAACACCACCATTTCTCAACTTCAGACATTCAGTTTTTGTCTAAATATAGATGATCGCAAATTTTATTCACGCATTAAAAACTTACAAACACTCAGCTGGTCTCAATAGTGTCCTTTCTCCGTCTACCAAAAGGTGTTGCATAAATACATTGAGGGACTAGCTTGAAGTATTTACTGTGTTCGCTTTGCAAACTACTACCTTCCTGAATCACAATACTTATCATCGAGAAAAATGGATCTTTTTAAGATTTTGTGTTAAAAGTCCTACTTTTTTCACGTTTTACTTTTGATTAAGCTAATCCGAATGAAGAAAAATGAAATTACTGCGCGGTCCCTGAACTGTTTTTCTTATGACAAGAGGATTCACTAAGGAAAAGGTTAGAACTGGTTTAGCTTGCTGGCTATGTAACTGATTCCTTTACTATGACACGAGGACTTGTAAAGGAACAGGTTAGAACTGGTTTTAACCGTTTGACCGCACAAATCCAGATTTTAACAAAAGAAAATGTTGCACAAATTTATTTGCAAAAGAACAAGCGCCAGCAACAATGTTATAGTAAGGCCCAAGGGTTGGTCATTGACAAAGATGTCAAAGATGTTTTTAAAACCACGGTAGTCTATACATCTTCTTGTATCTATTTGTTGATGTATTTTGTCTTCTTACCATCCCAATCCAGGCATAAAATCCACTCGGTATAACAAAGAAGGGTCGTCACTAACTGCATGCTTGTAGCCCTGGAAAACAATACATTGAACATGCGCATTAAATCTTCAAGTATTGATAGCTGCACCCGTTAAATTAATTAGTTTAATGAGGATTGTGGCTTAGATTCAAGGCCCAGTGGTTCAAAGGCTGCTGAAGTTTAACCTTGGGTTAAGCAAAAATTCAAACAGGAATTTCCTCTTTAAGAAAAGGTAAACGGTTATTAATGAATACTGTTTGGATTTTTCTTGGAAAGGTCTTGTTAATCCCAAAATTACAGCTAAAATCTTTCCTTGTAAGAATGGAAACAAGATCGTGGGTTTAACATAAACCTTGGGTTAGTGCTAACCGACTCTTGAACAACAGGATTGACGACTGATACCACAAAACTCTTTTACCATTCAATAGTTTATTAAAACAAACATCTCGAAGATCCTTAGAAGATTTAACGAGTATATTTGACCTGATTCTATTCAAGCTTAACGACCAACAAAATGATGTGGATAATGATATTGACAGTTATCTTGTTAACAAGATACAAAGGTCACGTTATTATAAACCAGAAAGCTTGAAAAATGACATTAGACAAAATAATATTCGACCGAAGTTCACAATAGCTCATAATAACATCACAAGCCTTAATAAGAATCTCGAACAATTTCAGAATCAGGTTTTGAATGAGTTAGATTATCCTAATCAGGATAACTTTATTCCCACGTTACCTGATTATTGTTTTGAGTACGAACTCGCAGCTATCATGGGAATTTCACATATAGAACACGTTGCGCAAAAAATCAGTTTTGCTAGTATTGCATTATTGCTAAACTGCGGCATTTTGTACCACGCCAAACAATGTTTAGCATTTAAAAAGCTTTGATAGCTGCTTATGTAAATTATGGAATCTGTAGCTGGGGAATTGCTGCTAAAACACACCTTAAAAGAGTAATTGTTCTACAAAAGCGTGCGCTAAGATTAATCAACTTCTCAAACCCGCGGGAGCACACTGTACCATTTTTCCTACAG